>PVJX010033020.1:0-20030 GCA_004027295.1 Dolichotis patagonum
AGGAGGAGGAGGAGGAGGAGGAGGAGGAGGATGTCGGCAGAATTCTGGCAAAGCCCAGCAGTTTACCCAGGACTCTGGGTGTGGTGATGACCAGCCTGAGTTTGGAATAATCATCTCCACATGCACACAGTAGAGGAGAGGCTCGGAAAGAGTCCCCGACTTACTGAGGGTGCCACATCTTACAAGTGACAGCAACAGGGCAAAAGAGGACACCACATCCCGGCTGCCGGCTTATCCCCGGGCCTCCCTACCTCACTGACTCTTACCAGCAACCCTGGCTGTAAACACTGATATTCATTAACACATGCGTGGAACACTGACTCCATGCCGGGTCCTGCCCAGCTTCCTTGGGACGCAGGAGCGTGAGTGCAGGGTGGCCCAACAGCACAGGCGCCAAGGCTCAGGGAGCCGGTGGGGCGGCCGGCCAGGCTGGGGTGGGGGCAGTGAGGCTCTGAGGAGGAGGCGGCCACTCCTCGCGCTTTCCTGTGACAGTGCTCACTGCGGACCTGCACGTGCCAGCACCCCAAATCTGCAGTGAACAAAAAGTGGCAAATGTAGCCAGGCGGGTGGCACACACCTGTCATTTTATCCCTCTGCGAGGCTGAGGCAGGACTGCAAATGTGGCCCAGCCTGTGACCCAGCAAGAGCCCTCATCCGGAGACATTTTTTAAAACAGGGAGGGGGTGGTTCAGTACAAAGGCCGAGTTCGGTCCCCAGTACCGGAAGTAAAAAGCTACCACCAAAGCCCCCTCCTGAGGGACAAGGGTGGCGGGGCAGACAGACTCCTTGGGTGTGATGTGTCCAGAGGTGAGCGGGCACTGCAGCGCCGAACCTGCAGTGGGTGGCACGGCGGCTGGAGGGACCCGACACAAACTCACGGAGCTCGGTGGTGGGAGAGGATGGTGGCCCAGCAGGTATCCGACCCTGAGGGACGCCCTGGGCCTGACCTGTGATGGCAGCACACCTGCTCCCGACCCCAAGGCTCCAGCCCAGGAGCCTCGGCCTCTGTTTCCCCATTTGTAACTGAAAATCCCCGGTGAGTTCCCAGTGATCTCACCAACAAGCAGAGGCTGGGGACTTGAGGCTGGGGTCGACCAGCAAAGAGTGGCCTGGGGGACATGGTGACCCGGGATGGGACCCTGCCCAGGATGCCAGGGGATGAAGGTGACAACTCGACGACCTGAGGGCAGGCTGGACGTGGCCAGCAAGCGTCCACACAGACAGGAACCCGGATCATGCCCCAGACACGGCGGGACCTTGGCTCTGTGAGAAGTCATTCACAATTCACAATTCACAATTCACATCTGAATTGTGACCTTTGTCACCCAAACGCTCTCTCCCTCCTGTGACTCAGTGTGTATGTTTTAATGCAGTTACTGGATTTATCTGCTGAAGAGACCACGGCGCCGAGCTTATTGGCCTAGCGTGGCGTAGATTTATGTCGCCCACTCCATCACGGAAATGGCGGCCTAAGTATTTTACACAGTAGCTGTTCAAACACGGCCTCAAGTGGGTCTATAAATTACAGAAAATCCATAGCACTGGGTTTATAGGTGGTACTTTAAAAACACATCATCGGTTCTGTAGCCACAGAGATGAAAATTCCAAGACTCCACCTGAAACAACCTGCAGACAGTGGTGGCCTCCAGGGGGGCTCTGCTGGGCACCCCCATGCTCCCCAGTGCTGGGATCCGCTGGGGCCACGCACTGGGCAGGGCACCAGGGCAGGCGCCTTCCCAGCCTGCTTTCTGCTGTGCTGGAGCAGGGCACCGGATTTCCCAGCCCACCGGGCACTGGTATTCACACCCAGCAATTGGCATGGACAGAGATGGCCCTAGCATTTCACGGTGCCAGTCTGGAGGTCCCAGCCTTTCTGGTTCTTTCCCGTTGCTGCTTGGGAGGAGCCCAGGCACACTGCGGTGTGCAGGGACGCTGCAGATTTTAGCGATGGGTGCCGGGGCTGCAAGTAGGAGGAAGTGCAGGCGTGGAAATAGGAGCAGGTGGGCTGTGCTCACACTGGACGCTGAAGTGCAGGGCCAAGAGAAGTGGCCCCTTCACTGGGAAAGGCCAGGAGACTGATGACCACAGGTTCCCCGGGCCTAAGGGGCAGCCTGACTTCGGGTCTGTAGCTCAGGCCACTCCCTTGTGGACTTGTTGGTCCACTCATTCACAGAGTGCTCAGGGAGCACAGGGCACGAGCCCAGCACTGAGGGCTGGGCTCCAGAGCGTCCTGACAGTAGCACAAGGCGGCCAGGGTGGAGTACTGGGTGGTGACAGCGGCCGAGAAAAGGCAGATGTGAGTGCTGGTGTGGGTCACAGGTGAGGGTGAGGACAGGACTTGAGAACAAAGGCCACCTGAGCCTCCTGGGAGAAGAGATTTAAGCCCTGAGGCATGGGCAATGCAGGGAGTCTCCAGCCAGAGAAAGACAGCGGAATTCCCTTCTCTCGAAGGTCACTGGGAGGGTGGTAGTGAGGCGCTAGAAACTGGGGGAGGTGGAGAGAGGAGAGGAGAGGCAGGGAAGCCTGGACAGGCATTGACCTTAGGGGAACAGAGATTGATCCACTGTAACTGTATTCACCCAACTCTTCTTTCCAAGGCGCCCCGCAGCTAAAACCGTAATAAAGGGAAAAATCCTATGCACAATTACCACTGCCATTCAGATAATTACCTACTGGTTTATTTGCCTTGTGAATTAGAAACTGTTTGTTTAGCCTCAGGATTCCTGGAGGCAGGAATTAGGGCTGTAACTCACTTTCCCACCGTGGATGTGGACGGCAGAATTCCAAAGCCACCTCTGGCCCATCCCCAGGGTTCCAGATCGACATTAATCTAAGAGCGGCTGCAGTGACCTTTGCAGATGGAATTAGGGTGATAATCGTCTGATTGGAAGGTGGGAGATTATCTGGGATGAGCTCAGTGTAATCATAGGAGCCCTCAGGAGCTGGGGACGGAGGGAGGGGAGAGAGACAGGCAGAGGGAGGAGGGCAGATTGGAAGTGCAGGGAGAGCGGCCCTGCAGGAAGCGTGACCAAGGAATGCACCAGCCCTCTGGGACCTGAGCAGGACTTGGCCACGAGCCTGCAGGAGAACAGGGACCTCCATCCTACTGACACGAGCACCAGCACCCCAACAACCACCTCTGGGAGCAGGCGGTGACTCCCTCTAGGGACCTCCAGGAAGGAGCACTGCCCGGCCTGCTCCTCAGTCCTGGTGTAGGACCCAGGCGGGGTGGGACCAGCTGAACCCGCTGGCCTTGGGGGAGCGTGTGCAGAAGCAGCCCCTGATCCAGGCTCCCCAGCTCACCGTCGCATGTTCTGGCAACAGCGGAAAACTCTGGCTTCAGCTTCCTGTCTGTCCTGGCATCATCCTCCAAGGATGGGAGAGTAGGGCTGGGGGTGCAGTGACACACACCAGGGCACACAGCAAACCAGCGACACAGTGCACAGCCACATCTGCCCGGCCCCGAGGTCCTCCTCCTGCTCTGTCACACCCACACCCACGACCCGGCTTAGGTGCCCAGGAGAGGAACACGTTCATGTCTGATGCCCACCCAAGACCAGAGCAAAGGGGACAGCTGCAGAGGAAGACAGGCAGAGCTGCCCGGCATCCCGCCGGCGTGGCGTCCCAGCTGTGGGATGGGCAGGGTTTTCTGCCAAGGGCTTGCTTGTTTTCAGAGCCGGCCCTCACAGGAAGAGCCAGAACTGGGGCATCTTGTAAGCACCCCGAATTACGCATTAAGAAGGCCTAGCATTGGCCTGCTGTCCAACACTTCAGAACAAAAGGCGGAGAACGGAAATCACAGTCTACAAGAGATGGGACAGTAAAATGGCTAAGAATCCAAAATCTGCCCAGGTTCAGAGTCAGCACTATAGCCAAGTTTCCCAAGCTCACTAAGCCTCAGTGTACCCACTGGGTCACTGGGGTCACACCAGGGTGAGGTGCAGGTGAGTGAGCAGTGGTGAGGACAGGTCTGGGCCCTCACCTGGTGCTGGCACGTGGCCCCCAGGGACTCCCGTTCAAATTCACCTGGGGCCGTGATACTTCAAGTTAGAAGCCAGGCTAGTCCACAGATAAGAGGGGTCTGTCCTCCTAATTTTTACCATCCTAACGTTTAACCAAGTGGCAGAAAACTGGAGCTAATTTATCAGGATTTCCTGTGAGTTATAGGGAAAAGCGCAGACAGCCGAGTCGTTAAAATAAAAATAGAAATGGAAATAGGCAGCAGGCCTCAGATGTACTGGCACCCGAGTTAGTAGGAGTCAGGGCGGTGAAGAGCCTGCGTCACAGGAGGTGGGGAACGCGCGTTTGCACAGCTGTGTTAGACGCTCGGCCATCCAGGGGAACGGTCTGTGTTAGAGGCTCGGCCATCCAGGGGAACGGTCTGTAACATCCGGCAGAAACAGCATCTGGGGAAGACACCCTATGTTTAGGTCTTGGGCTTGGGGGAGTGGCCGAAACCCTCCCATCTGAGGGTGCCTGCTGGGTACCACGCCAAAGAGACAGGAGAGACGGAGTGATGCTGGAAGAAGGTCCGGGCAGGCTGAGGACAGCGGGCTTCCAGGACAGGGAAAGAAGGGACCCAGCGCCACCTCTCCCTCCCTTAAGCCGGCTGCCCGTGCTCTTGGTCAGGACACAGAATTCATAGAGGAACTATTTCCGGGCAGGCAGTGAGCAAGACCCAACTCTCCAAGGGGAACGTAATCATCACACCCTACGAACCTGCACCAATAGACATAAAAGCTGCAGGCCAAACCAAGCACAACGAACTGCAAAAACAACAGAACAACAAGAGGGGAGCAAGTCGCTGCTCCACTGGCCTTGCTCAGCACAGAGGACAGGCCGTGCACAAGGGCAAACAAGCTGACCGCGTTTTGGGGACCGGCAACAGCCCGGAAGACTCGCTGGAGAACTCAGGGACTCGGAGGCAGCTGGCTTCTTGTTGCGACTCCCTCCCAGCAACAGGATGTGAAGCACAACCGGCAAAGGGCAAGGTATGGGGACACAGCCCAGGGCCCAGGAGGGCCCCTGCGGCACCACGCTGGACCTGCTTCCTCCCTCCGGTGATGGGCCGTGGCCACACGGCAGCTGCCGTGCATCTGTGCTGTGTGCCAGGGAGCTGGTCAGAGCTGCAGGGCCACGTCTTGCATGGGCGGTGAGGTACACACACCCTGCCCAGCTCGAGAGGAGAGCAGGGCTCTGCAGGAGCCCTCTGGTCTGTACCTCCCGCCAGGGGACAGCAGGAGCCCTGTGAAACCCGGGATAGCGGGTGCCCGGAAAGGGTCAGCCTGGCCAGTTGCTTTGGGGGAACAGTCTCAGACCCGCCTGCTGGAAGGGCAAGGGCTCGGGGCAGCTCAGCGGGCTGATTAAGGATCAGGGCAGCAAGGTGGGGTCAGGTCAGGAGACTCTGGTCACTTTGGGGGTGATCTGAAAAGGTGCATCTCCCTCCTGGGACCCCTTCTTGGCTGCTTCCTGGCGGTGGAGATGTGAGCAGCTCTCCTCTGCCCAGACGCTTGCACCAAGCTGCACCCTCTCTGCCCTGGAGTCGGCCAACCTCGGACTGGAACTGCGAGCCGAAATCAACCTCTCCTCTTGCGTGCGGGGGTCCGGATGTGTTTCCCAGGGATGAGACAGTGACAAAGACAGTATTTTCCCAACACAGCCACCTTCTTTGCAGGTCGAATGTTCCCCTCACCAGACAATGCTGCCCTCCCACTGACAGGTAACTGATCTCCAAATCCGGGTGGGCTGATTGCAGGACTGGAGTGAGACTGTGACTTCCAAGGCCAGGTCGTAAACAATAACAGAACCTGGGCCTGTGTCTCTGGGGACCCCGCTCTCAGAACCCAAGTATCCCTTGCAGAAGCCTCCATGGACCTCCAGTAAGCTCCCGGCCGGCACAGTGTAAACTGTCACCCCAGAACTCATTCACTGAGGTCCTGATCCCAGGTGTTCAGAATGTGACCTTGTTTGGGAACAGGGCCTTTAATGGGGTGGCTAAGTTACACGAAGGGCCCCAGGGCTGCTAGTGGAGGCGGAAGGTCGTGGAGCTTTCCGTGGTGCAGTGCTTCACCCAGAGAGGGCTCGGTCAGCAGGGACCTCCTGAGCAGCGACATGAAGGGCAGGCCCATAGGACACAAGGAAGCAAGTGCCCCCCACACTCTCCTGTTACCCACTGAGGTTTGGGGCATTAGCAACCAACTACCAGCAACCAGCCTTGGCCGGTTCTGCAGTGGAGAACATCCCAGAAGCCTCCAAAGCTAACAGGAATACAAGTCCCCCTTAGTCTAAGTGGTCCATCACTCTCAGTCTAGACCCAGCTGAAGGACAGTTCAGAGTCTCCTGAGCATGCCAGGTCTCGGGGTACAGCTCCCCTGGGGCCCCACACCCTCCTTGGAGGAGGACACAGCCTCCTGAGGACCCCGTGTCAGCTGGCTCCGGGCACCAAGCCAAGCCCGTGTCCTTTTCCCACATGGCGGACAGTTCTCAACAAAGACACAATCTCCTAATGGACCCGAGATAAAGCCACGGGGTAATTGGGAAATATGGGGAGAAGCTACTTGGACTTAGCGCAGCTCTAATCTGTGAGGTCAGATTCCTATGGTTCTGAGTCTCTCCTCGGAAGAAAGGGACCTGCAGCTGCTCCATGCTTACAGCTTCTGTCCCTGCCACTCTGCTGCTGACCCTGAGCTGGACACACAGGCCCAGCTATGGCCCCGAACAAGACAACAGAGCCCCCGAGTCACAGGAGCCCTGCACGGTGCTATACTGCACCCCACCTCCGCCCCTGAGCTGTGGGGCTGGTTCCTGGCCCAGAACCCCTCACCATGCCACATCCCTGGGCAACAGTGCCCAGGCCTGGCCACCAGAACTTCTGACCGAGCTTTTCTGGCTGGCAGATGTGCCCAAGTAGCACGCTCCACACTCCCACTTTTGGTCCTGAACCCGATGCTGGGGTGGCAGGGATGGGGTGGGGTAGGTGCAGCAAATTCAGAACAAATGTCACTGCCCAGGGGGCCCAGGAAATCCACCAGGTGGTCACAACACAGCTTTGGAACACACAAGCAGGAAGAGCTCCTGGGGCAGGATGGCACGGCCAAGCCTGGCAGATGGACGTGACCTGAGTGTGGACAGCAGGTGCCTCCAGGAGGGGGAGGCAGGCAGAGGGGCCGGGAGCCCGAGGCCTCTGTGGAGCAGGGACGGTGCCCTCAGAGAGTCGGGTCAGGAGAGGAGCAACACACCCGTGCCCTTACACACCCTCTCACACCCTTTGCAGGCACCCGCTGAGGCTGTGGTGCACACCCGCTCATGCGCGCGTGTGCGTCTCTCCTGAAGATGGTGCGGGGCTGCTCCTGAAGAGCAGCACCAGCATCTGTCCAGCGATCAGGCCACTGGGTCACTTGTTTCCAAACAGCCAGGTCCCCAGCCAGCAGGAGGTGGCCAGACCTACCATGCCCATCTGGACAGCACTGCCAGCCAGCCCCTCTGGTCAGACATGGGAAAGTCGGACGCAAGTAGTGTGTACTGCTGTTGATCCAATGAGGGAGCCCTGGCGGAACCCCGGTGCACAAGGACGCTTGCGCAGTGGGCGCCTGGGCAGCACGGCGGGCCCCAGGTGGGCTCCTTTCAGGCCTGGCCGTGGAAAGCAGCCAGGACTCGAGACCCAGTGGGTTACCTTCTCGGCAGTGTGTTTAGCAAACACATAACCAAATGTTAACCTATAGATGAAACTATGAATCTCATCACACAGAAAATGAAGGCTTATCGCAGCCCTGCATTGATTGTGTCCGCCCATGGTGAGAGGGAAGAGAACCAGCCATGGGCTCTCTGGCCATCTCTCCTCCCTGTGCTCGCACAAGACTAACAGTGTCCCCACGCTCGCTCGGCAGGTCTCTGGGCCAAACACGCGGACTCCTGGCATTCGTGAAACGCCTAGGTCTCCTTCGCCCCATTCAGCAAAGGAAATTACAGAGGGCAAGAAAAATAAGTGTTAAGAACTCAGCCAGGCAAGCAGGAAACAGGTGGGTCCGCTATGACCAGCCATCCTGGACCGAGCAATTCTGGGGTCTTTGAGAACTGAAGCCAGAACAGCACCTGGTAAATGGAGAGAGGCTGTTCACTCTAAATGGGAGGGGGGCAGAAAATATTGGTTAAAGGAGATACAGAAAAACGTACAGGAAATTTTACTATGTGAAAGTAAAACTGCTCATCAATCAATCAAAGACGCTGTAAACAAAGTTCAAAGGCGAGCCACAGAAACCAAAATATCTGCACAGACAGGGGATTAGAATCCCGAACATACAAATGGCTCTTACAAACCAATTAGTAAGAGACAAACAACTGCCTGGGAGAATGGGTTCCAATAAGCGAAGATGCCAGTCACATAAAGTGGAATCCAAACGGCCAATTAACATAAGAAAAACTCTCCAGCCATCAAGGGAATGCAAATTAAACCAATGAAATCCACTTTTCTTCTTCAGGACTGGCAAAATTTCAGAATCTGAACATATCAAGTGCTGGTGGGAGGAGTCCCGCAGACACTGGAAGGACAGGCCCCGTGGGAAAGGGCTGGGTTTAAAATGCTGTCACGCTGGGTCCCCAAAGCCGCACCTCCCCATGTGCCCAGTTTCAGAGAAAGGTACCCAGAGGCACCAGGCTTCCCCTGGACGCGCTATACGTGCCACACACATGCTGCCTGCAGCAGGGACTTGGGGAGGGGCCTCGGGCACCGCAGCGGGAAGCCCAGAGCACCGTGCAGTGTTCTGGAGCAATCAGAAAGACTCTATTAACCCAGATAAATCTCCGAGTCACTGCTGAGGAAAACGCTCAGTCTGGAACAAGACGTGCCGGCCGATGCCATCTCATGCCACCTCCTTATGACACTTACAGGAAGCAGCCGTGCTCCTCTCTCCCCTCAGCCTCCCTGCTCAGGACAGGGGAGTCCAGGAGAAGATCCGTGGCTGCCAGCAGCTGCTCCTGGGGAGCAGGGAGGGAGGGGGCTGTGGAGGCTTCAGCCTGATTTGTGATGGCTCTCCTTCTCACTTGGAGGAAGTGTGCAGGGCACACTAGCGATTCCCTGTGTGTGTGTGTGTGTGTGTGTGTGCACGCACGTGTGTGTGTGTGTGTGTGTGTGCCCCGTACATTGCACAGCACACTATCCATTCACCCAACAAATACAGTATTCCGAGCACCAGCTCCAGGCCAGGTCTGTCGTAAAGCTAAGGATCACGTCTTCTTAAAAACAAAACTGGAGTCACTGACTGAGTCACCAGCCACATTCATCAGCAGACAGTGCCCAGCGAGCGGGGTGACAGATCTGTGTGCACGAGATGGAAGGGTGAGGAAAGGTGGCGTGGGGAAGGTGACAAGGCAGTCCCCGGGGCTGCCGGGTAGTGGAAGGCACCAGGCTGTCCCAGGTGTGCCCTGCGCACCCCCACAGGGAGCCAGGAAGGAGACCAGGAGACCATGGGGTGAGTTACCCCTCTCTCTCCCGCCACAGCGGGACAGCAACCCCGCACCTTCTGCCTCCAGCACACACTGGTCGCCGGCCGCAGCCCACAGCAGGTTCTGCAGGTGAGGTGGGCCCAGGTGCAGGGATGTGGCCCAGCTGGAAACCTGCTGGAGTTCCCCCCCTGCTGACACGGTCTGTTCCCTGTCGGGGAGTCTCTGGCTCTGCCCCGGCCTGGGAGCTGGGGTCTCAGCTATCCACGCCCCAGCACGGTGACCCGCTGAAGGGCCAGCAGGGCAGCCCAGCCAGAGCCCTGCAGCAGCAAGGAGACACTGCCTGGCGCTCCTCCGGATGCTGTTTCCTGAACCGACAAATGGCTCTTTCGCTTCAGCAGGTCTAGCCTACTTCAGTCCCGGCTACCAGCAAAGCCTGCTAGTCCAGCTGGTTGTCATTAAAATTTCAAAAGGATTGCGCAGCACCAGGCCCCATGTGGGTCTTCAGAGTCTCCGCCTCGGGGAGCCTTGCCCGGCCCCTTGCTGTGCAGTGCCAGGGAAGCCAGGCAGTCAATTTCAAACTTTCTTCTGCAGCCCTCAAATCCACCACATTTAATGTCCATCAACTGGGACGTGGCATGATATCATCAATCACACCTTTCCCTTCAAAAAAAAATTTTTTTAAATAACTCATTTGGTGCAGAAATAGCCCAAAACAAGTCAGCACTTCTTAATCAGACTTGGGGGAGCCCGCGGCTGAGCACAGAAGCAGCCCGTCACCCCTTCAAGGTTGGGAATTACCCCCCCAAAGCAAGCTCTTCCTCGAAGCACCCACACAAATCAGGGTGGTGGCAGCACCTCACATGGTGGCAGCAGGACAAATCCTCTGGCTCCAGAAGGAAAGGGGTCAAGAGGAGCTTCCCAAGGTCTGGCACCCAGTGTGCCCGGAGCTGTGGCAACACAGCGTGGCCTGCCCCTGTGTTCCTGGCCCCTTGCTCCAAAGCAAAACCTGGCACTTGGACTCGGGTCCCTTCTGATGTGACACTGAAACCCAGAAACTTAGTCACACCCAACATCTCAGCCCCCGGCTCCCGAGGGACTTCCTTTACGTGCCAGTCTCTTCCTAGTGAGTCTGGGATTGGACCCTCCAGGCCAGGCGTGGTCCCGGCTCCGGCTCAGCTAGGTCACTGTCTATTGCATGCGGTCCCTTTAGACTCACACCCTGCCCGTGAAACCTGGGTGGGGGCCTCACACCTACACTGCTCCCCACCAGCTTCCCACCCCCCTAACCCCCACTCCACAAAGGGCACCACCACACCGTCACCATCGCCAAGGCCCAGCCACAGCCACGGGAGCCCGAGGCCGGTCCTACCACAGTGCCCACCCGCCCCACCTTGAAGTCGCCGTCTGTGCTATGAGCCAGAGGCGCCCACCCCACAGCCTGCAGCCACCACTGGGCAGCCAAGGGAGCTCTAATCCTTGCCCTACTGCCCAGGGAGCATCCCAGGCCTGGCCAGGGCGTCCCAGGCTCCTCCCCTCCCTGAGCTCGGGTCTGCAGCCTCAACAGCCCCCTGGTCCCCAGCTGCAGCACCACTGACGCCCCTCAGCCCTCTCTCCTGCTGGGCTTCACATAGTTCCCTGCTTCCTCCCATTCAGGGCCAAAGCCAAACACCCCCTCTTCAAAGGCCCTGCTCGGGAAAGCAGCCCCTTCCCTGGACCACTGCTTCCGGAGCCTCCTTTTCTTCCAGCAGTGGCCATGCTGACGCTATGTTTGTTTGCATTTGTCCCTTTCATGTCCACTCCCTTTGTGTCCCCCCACTAGAATAAAAGTTCTGCGAGGGCCGGTCCTTGGCTGACCCACTGACTACACAGCCCGCCGTCGCCCAGGCAAAACTGGGTCAGCAGTGAGTGAGCCCAGCAACTGTCGGAGCCGGAGCAGTGGCCACAGAGCTATTTAAAAATGCCAATGGCCGGAAGGAGCCAGTGGACAGGTGGGTGTTGGATAAGCAACACGCTGCCCCCAGCCCCGCCGAAATGAGTGTCACTGGCACGCATTACCCAGTGGTGCTGCGGGGCGCGCTGCCTTCCTGCGCTCCTACTATGTGCGAGCCGAAGGAGGACAGGGACCCCCCCAAGTAGCCCAGCACCAGGTGGTGGGGCGCGTGCACTGTGCTGCTCTATCTGCCCGGGTTCTGGGCCACAGGCGCCCTGCTCACGGCACGGAAGTGTGCAGAGCCCGGGCAGCACAGCGCACAGCGGGCTCGGCACAGCAGGCTCTCAGCGGCCCCCACTCTCTCCTTCACCACCTGGGACTCCAGGTTCCGGGGGTTCCCAACGCAGAGGGAGGGGCGCAGGCAGAGAGCAGTGGGCGCTGCAGGACGTTCAGGAGTATCCCCGGCTTCCACCCACTCCATGCCAGGGAACCCCCACCAGGCGTAAAAACCGAACATGGGGGCGGGGGCATTGGTAAGAGCCACAGATGGGTCTGAACCAGCTTCCTGACTGACCTGATCCCAGATCGCAGGGGCGCTGGTTAAACAACACGGGTGTCGCAGATTCTCACCAGCCCAGGTTGGTGCCTCGGGTCTGGCCAGAAAGTAGGGGCCTGACTCCTCCACCCACTGCGCAGCCCCTGAGCACTTGGGGTCCCTGGGCCACTCCCCAGGCGCACAGGCATTGCGGATCTCCGGCCCTGGCACCAGCAGACCTTGGCTCCCTCCCCTACCAGCACCCCTACCAGCACCTGTCCCCGCCCCACTTTCCGGTTTCCTGGGGGCCCCTCCTCTGCAGGAGGGCCAGAGCCAGAGGTCTGCCCCCCAGAGCGTGAGAGGCTGCCCCTGCACACATGCACCAAACCCCCAGGCCCTGTCCTCCACCAGGAAGAGCAGCCAGTGCCTGCGAAATCGTCACCGGGCAGCGAGGGTAGCCTCCTCCCTCTCCTTCCTAATGCTAGCTGCTGCCCAGGGACGCAAGTCCTGGATCGTCCCCATTTCATGGATGTGGAAACTGAGGCACGAGGAGGGCAAGGGCCGTGGGCACAGGCTCCTGTGACCAGCAGCGTCCAAAACAGAGCTGTGGACCCCAACCTGCCCGCTCCAGACCACTGCCCGCCCTTCCCTTGTTTAGCGGGGAAGAGCCTGCGATTCTGCTGCAGGGAAAGCCCGGACCGGAGGCGCCCCCCTCGGAGCCGCTCTGCACCAGCGGCGCCCCCAGCCGCGTCCGCGGGACCCCGGCCTCCCCACGGCGCTTACCTTGCGCCGGGCCCCGCGCGGCGGCCGCGTCCCGGGCCCCGAAGGCGCGCAGCAGCGGGCGCAGCGGCGCCGGCCAGCGGGCGCGCCCCCCGCCCCGGCCGCGCATCGCGGAGGTGGCCCGCGCCGGCTGCGTCCCCGGGCCGCGAGCGCCGAGCAGGGGCCGGGGCGGGACCGGGCCGGGCCGGGGGCGGCGCCACACGCGAGCCCGGCCCTCCGCGGGGCGGGCGCAGCGCTTCGCGTTGACCTGGACCTCTCCGGACCGTCGCTGAGCCTGGGCGGGACAGGCAGCGTCCCGGGCTTCCGGAGCCACCGAGACCTGTCAAGGCGCAGCCCCGCGGCCGGGAGGTGGGGCCCGGGTGAATTAAGTCGTAAGGGGGATGCGGGGTTGGGACCCTGCGCGAGCAGCACACCGCTGAGCCGCGGAATTCTTCGTGTGCCTGGGGTTGCAATGAGATCAGTAGGACCCCAAAACTGGCCAGGACCGTTTGCTGCCCAGTGTCAGAGACACCTTCGGTATAACTGTGCAAAGAGGCGAGGGCCTTTGCTGCCCGCTGCCAAACCCCCCGGGATCAGCCGGCCGCCTCGGTTGTAAATCGCAGCTGTTAAACCTCCTGTGCTTAACACCAGCCGCGGAGCCCCCCCCGCCAATCACCCCCGGGCCAGGCCGGTCCTGCCCCTGGCACACCCACAGCCAGCCACCCGCGGTCAAGCCTGCCGCCCACCCTGCCATAGCGCTGAGGCGGACCACAGGCCTAGGCCAGCCCCACCAGGCCATCCAGAGAGCCCTCATCCCCAGCCGCTTTGCTGCCTCCCCGGCCCCGGAGGGCTCTGGCTCTGGCTTCAGGCGAGCGGGTCCTGTGTCCCCGGAGGCCCCACCAGCAGGTGGACCTCAGAGACCTGCTAGGGATGGGCCTCGCCCCACAGCTGCAGAGCGCAGCGCTGGACTCGGCGGGGCCAGGCTAGGCTAGGTGTCCGCCCCCCCTCCGCACCCTCCCGGAAGCCTAGCTGCCCTCAGCATCCCCGGGGCCCAGGCCCTCACCCAGCAACCCTAGACCTTTGATGGTGACAGTCAGCAGCGGAGTTGGGGCGCCGTGGGGGGGCACCTCCACATCCAGGACAGCACAGTTATTCCAAAAGGTCTACAGATGAGGAAGGACAACTGAAGGACAAGGTTGTCACACCCCTTCTTCCATCCCCACCTCTACTGCCTCCCCACCCGCTCTGTTAAAGAGGCACCAGTGCCATCCCCTCCTCGCTGAAGGGGGAAACTCAGGCTCAGAGAAATGAACGAACTTTCCGTAGGGAGTTAAGGGGGCGCCGAGGCAGCCTCCAAACCTGGCTGACGTCACAGAGCCTTACAGTTCTGCTGTCTGCCCTGCACATTGTTATGCTCAGGCAAACTCTTACTCATCCTTCAGTACCCTGGCTAGGTATTGCCTGCCTCCTTTCTGCTCCTTTTCCTTCAGCCTCTCTGCTTCTCTTCCCATGCATTTGGGTTTCCCCTTCTCAAGCCCCCAGCACACGTAGTACAATTATCCCCACATGCCCTTTGTTCCCAACTGGGCTTAGAGGACAGGCTTTGGCTCTGGTCACTCAGGGGCCATCTGTTTTGCAGACCCCTGCTGGCTACAGCATTTCTGTGTACACAAACGCACACACACACGCACACACACTCTCTCCCTCTCTCACAGGACAGGTTCCTTGTCTGTGTGTTGCGGCTTCCTCAGCGTGTTTCTGTCCCCCAGGGCAGGAAGCTGCCGGGTTAACTTCTTAGGGTTTCTCCTGAGCTTAGGGACAGTCAGGCCTAGGCTCATGGCAGTGTCTCCACTGTCCCAGGGTCGGATGCTGCCCAGGTGTGGAGGGCACCCCTCGTGAGGACACAGCCGAGACTAGAGATCCCTCGAGCCAGCGGACTCAGTCTGGTCCCAGCTTTAAGACCCTCAACCCCGCAGGTCTTGGGCTTCCGGCAGCTGCTCACGGAAGAAGGTCGAGATCAGTGTCCCTGGGCAGGAAAGCAGTGCCACTCTCTGGGCTGGCGACAGTATTCTGGGGTAGCCCAAGGTGGGGTGCATGGGGTGCACATGTGCTCAGCCCACGGCACTGTCCGCCGTCGAGGGGTCCAATTGGGGCTGTTCATGTGCCCCAGCGGATGAGCTCTCACCCAGCACATCAAGGCCCTCGATTCGGTCCCCAGCACCACAAGAAAATAATCAAAAGGATAAAATGATTAGCCTGGTACCCCATGAGTCCCCCTGAGGGTGTTCTGCTTTTAGAACAAAAGAAGTATCTTTTTAAAAAAGTGTACCATCTTGGGCTGGGGATTTAGTTCAGCAGCACAAGCATCTGCCTGGCATATGCAAAGTCATGAGTTCGATCCCCAGTATCAAAAAAAAAAAAAAAAAAAAAAAGCACCACAACTTACTGAGACTGGATGAAGGAGACAGACTCTGGAGGGAGGACTGTGAGTAACGGTGTGTGTGAAGTGTGCATGGCTGTGCATGTGAGTGTGTTTTCTCTTCGGGCCCCTGAGACCACTTCTCCTCCGGAAAGCAAACAGCAGAGATTCTTAATATCCAGTCCCAAGGCAGACAAAATTCGCTGCACCCTGCAGTGGTCCGAGGCAGACGAATCCCTTGCAGTCTTTTGTTTCATCATAAAAATTCAGGAGACATTTGCACTTTCTCCGTGTGTGTGTGAACATTCCCCTCCAGCTGGCCTAGGGACAAGTGCAGGCCCTCACAGTGCCCAGAGGACGAGAGCCCCAGAGCAAGGGCCACTCTGGGTGGCCGCCCAAGGCTGCCCTTCCAGTTCCTGTTGATGTCTGCTCCCTCGCCCATCATCTTTGTCATTCTGGGTCACCATGAATGCTGAGGTCCCGCTGTGGCAGAATTTAGTGAGTCACTGGTCAGTGCCCCAAATCCTCTGCAGGTCGGTTGCATGGTGACTGTCCCTCATGGGAAGACTGTGCTCCCTGGAGTGGCCACTGCAGGCCATGCACTGGGCAGATGCTGGCAGGAAGGTGTCCCACCTGTCTCGTGACCCCTTACAGCCTGGCTTCTCAGCATCTTCAAGAGGTGGACACGGATTCAAGGTCACTCAGAGGTCCCCGGAGAGAGATTTCCACACCAGACCACTCTGGCGAGTTTCGTCTGTGGCCTCAGAATTCTCAGCTGACTCTGGGCCAGATTTGGGGCAGGTCACCTTCCAGCTGAGAGTCCAGGGTGGACGATGTGGGTCAGCTCCGCCTGCGGAGCTGGGAAGAAACATGCTGCTGTCCGGGAGTCCTTCCCGGAATTTGCGACTCGCGGGGGCCCAGGCGCCCCCCAGCGGCCATTAGGAAGAGTGCAGTATGGTGTGGCTGCCCAGCTGCCCGGGGAATATGGGGCGGGGTGTGGTGGGGTGCACAGAACCTCCCGCGGGCGAAGCAGGGCTAGACCACTTTCAGCTCCCTTTATTCACTCAGCTTCTCATTCTAGCCAATATGTGCCCGTATTTGTGTCCATAGTGACTCAGGGATTCTACCCAGTCTTTAAAACCAATACTTGGGAATTCACCCAGGGGCTCCCGTACCCCTTCTGAGAAGGCAGGGTGTCCACCCGGGGGCCCCGCAGGCGGGATCCTCTCTTCCAGCCGGTGAGCAAGCAGGTCCCCTACTGCCGCTAAGGGCGCCCACCGCCCATCCAGCCCCTGGCCTCGCACCCCTGTCTGCCACCCCACCCCCCCGCCTTTTCATCCTTCCTCTCCTCCCTGCGGTCTCTGTTCCCACATCGCTCCCTTCCTCCGTGGCCTCCTCCCTAGCAAATGAGCCCTCTGGCTGGTCAGGTTCTTCTCTCTGGGGCCCCTGCCTGGACCTGCTTCTCCTCACCTTGCCCCGGTCACGAAACCCTCTGGGCTTTGGGGACGACCAGCAGTGTGGAAGAGGGTTTCTTCCTGGGCTTCCACTAGGCCTGGGAATTCAGCCTTGGCTAGGCTAGCCCTCTGCCCGGAAGCTGGAGTCCCTAACTCCTTCCACGCCTTTGTTCCTTCTTATCGGCCCCAAATCTTCCCCAGGTCTCCCTCTCAGAAGCCGCCCCCCCAGCCAGAGTGGCATAGTGTCCCTTGGTTTACGTGTCCCCACTCCCTGTGGCTGTCTTTCCCACTGCTGTCCCCAGAGCTCAGTCAGCCTGTGTCACTCCCCTCCTCCACACCCCCTGCCTCAGTCTCCCAGAGGCTGAAGCCTGGCATGGGTGATCCCTCAGGAAAAGGTGGGAGGGTGTACCTAGGACTGTTCCAGGGAAACTGAGGCATGGGCCACTCCAGGACAGACCCTCCCTCCAGATGGCCCATGTGGAGGCAGGGAGGAGAAGGTTTAGCTCCCTCTCCCCACCTCCTGGAGGTCAAAGGTCCACCCCAGGTCTTCCCCTGCCAGCCTGCACCCTCTGGGGCATGGCAGGTCTCCGGGGCCTTCCTAAGCCTGCAGGGAGCCTGGGCTGCAGGAGGTGTGAGGCCCCCCAGGTTGTGCCCTGGGTCCCCACAGAGCTCCGGGGAACGGCAGTGGCTGAGGCTGGGGGCGCCCGGCTGGTCCCATTGGCATGTGCCGCTCACCACCTCGAGCCCAGCTCTGGTGTCTCTGCCACGGGTCCCTGTCCCTGAGTCCTGACAGAGACCCATCAGGAAGACCACAGCCATGGGCTAAGTCCTGGGGCGGTCAGGCTCCCGCTCTCAGCAGGAGAGGGGCGATTGATAGTGATGTCTGACAAGGCGGGGTGGTGCATGAGTGGCCATGGCCACTGGTGTCCAGCTGACCCCTGTGCTCCTCATCCTGTGAAGGACCATGGAGGAAATAAAGCACCCGCAGATGGCATGTGAGTGAAGAGAATGGATGGTCACCGCTGTGCTCCAGCAACGCACTGCACAACAGGTGACCAGTGTCCTGGCCTGGACACTGTCCACGAGACAAGAGGGCTACGTTAGGACCACCTGGAACACGGTGTGCAGAGCCTACTGCCTAAGGGCCCTGGGCCTTCGTGCAGAACAGAAGACAGGGTCCACAAAGAGGGCAGAAGACGGCCCTCTCGCTTTCAACGGGATCGCCGTGGAGCTGGGCGTCAAGTCCTCCTCAGCACCCAGTTTGCTTTTCCAGTGGAGATGCTACGCATGTCCTTGCCCCGTGCCCTCCAGCAGCTACAGGAGGAACAGTCGGGTTCCTGCAGCATTTCTGGCTCCAGGAAGGAGAAGGGTTCCCCCAAGGAGCGTGAAAGGGAAGAGGGGGGGAAAAGGAAACATTTCTCCTCGCATCTTTTAAAAACCTCTTTGCATAACTGTGAAACAAGCCAGGTTAGACTGCACACTGAGTACCCCTGCAGTCTCCTGCCCTCTGGGGTGTGACATCAAGGATGGCAGGGTCACCATGGGTGGCCAGGTGTGGACAGGGGGCAGCCACGACCTGGGGTGCTGGCCTCACCTCTCACCAGCACCTTCTCTGGTCCACACCAGAGCCACCAGAGGCTTGTGCGGCAGGCACAGGGGGTCCACTGGAATCAGTGTTGGCCTGGCCTTGTGACCTGACCACACTCCTGAGTCCACTGGGACTGGGCCATCTCTGGCACCGGCCCTGCTTAGGCCCTCAGGCGGGTGCTGCCTGGACAGAGGATGCGATGTGCAGATGTGGGGAGGGGTGTGGGACCAGCAGCCCTTCCTTTATTCTTCCTCTTCTAAATTAGCTTTTAAAAAATTGTAAAATATACACAGCTTACAATTTTACATCTTCACGAGCTTTGGAACTCTAACATGCAAAATTGATACTTTATACCCACTTAACCAGTGGTTCTGCATTTCCACCCACCTGCCCCAGCCTGGCACCCGGTGTCCTGCTTCTGGCTCCGTGAGTCTGAGGTTGGCAGGGACCTGGCGTGAGTGGACTCTTACCACACCTATCCTGTGGGGCCTGTCTTACTCCACTTGATGTGATGGCTTTGAGGTTTGTCCATGCTGCAGCGAATGTCAGAATTTCCGTGCCTTTGAGGACCGGATGATATTCCAGGCTCCCTCCTCCACCCACGGTCCTTGGGAACACAAGTTCTGCTGACAGCTTCATGGTGCAAATCCCGGCTCTTCCCTGGCTAGCTCTACACCTGCAGTCCAGCCTCTCACCTCCCCGAGCTCAGATGCCCTGGCTGAGGAAGGACCCTCCGTCACGAGGCGGCTCACGGTGCTGGGTTTGGGCAGTGCGCCCTCTTCTGCTGCGGATCTGGGTGCGGGGCTGCCGCAGGCCCTGGTGGGAGCCCAGGGCACTTCCGGCCCGTCAGCCTTGCACACCAGCCCTGCAGAGGCTGTGCCCCACCAGCTCCAGCTCTGGACAGACAGCCCCACCCGCCCCAGCCTCCTCCCCCAGCCAGCTCCACCTCTGCCTCTGCAGCAGAGGGCTGGCAGCTTCCAGTTCTTGCAGGTCTCTAGTTTGAGCTCAGGAAATGTCACCCGCACTGCCAGTGGCCTAGCTTCAGTCCTTGTGGGGGGAATGTTTGATGTAGGGGTAACCTCCTGAATGGTTATCCCTGGGCCCATGCCTGGGGTATGTGGAAGCACCTCATGCAGGGGCTCCGGGCCACTCCGGAAGTGTCCATGCATGCACCGGGGAGGTCAGAGAGAGAGCTGCCAGGTGGATGGACACTGGGGATATTTGTACAAACGGGAAAAGGACGCAGAAGCCAGAGTGGCTGAATGGAGGAGGGGAAGACATTTTGGTGGAGAGAGACAGTCTCGGCAGGAACAGCAGCAAAGGAATCACACCTGGACACCCGGACAGTATTCCCTTCGTGTTCCGATTAGCCGTGGATCGGGATGTCTGTCGGGCTCCGCCTAGTGGTCATCTCTAGCACTACAACCCAGGTTTAACTGAGAAAGTGCGATTGTCCCGGAGTGTACCTGAGAAGTGAAATAAAAGTATGTTTAAAAACTGCTTCATGGGCCGGAGATTTAGCTCAGTGGTTTAAGCGCCTGCCTGGCAAGCGTGAGGTCGTGAGTTCGATCCCCGGTCCCAAAAAAAAAAAAAAAAACTGCTTTGTTTTTAAATCTTAACCCCACGCATGAGTCTTAAGGCTGTTGACATTGCAGTGAATACTGCCTTGCTTTGCTGTGAGTGCAGCCCACGCTGCCCGCTTCGGGGCCCGCAGAGCAGAGCTCAGGGCCTGCAACAGCGGCGGGACCCAGCCTGGGGACACAGGCCAGGCTCGGGAGCAGCGACCTCCTAGCTTCAGACACATGACCAGTGATTTGTTTTAGCACAGGTGTGTCCCGTGCGGCACTTGGGGGCATTCTCGTAAGGCTCGTTTCATTTTTAATCGAACTTCAGACGTGCTTTCG
>PVJX010033021.1:0-19992 GCA_004027295.1 Dolichotis patagonum
GCCCTGGGGTGGCCACGGCTCCCCAGACCATAGTCACTTCCCAGGGCGGCTGGCTGCTTACTGGTTGGCTCGGCGCCCTAAGTTCCAACATGGCGAGGATCTCAGGAAATGCTCTGGCTTCTTGTTTCTCCGCCCTGGGATGCCCGCGGCTTGCCAGACCACAGTCACTTACCAGGGTGGAAGGCTGCTTACTGGTTGGCTCAGGGCACCCTAAGTTCCAGCATGGCACCAGGAAATAATTTCTTAAAGTGCACTCATAATTATTGAAAAATATTTAAGTTTGTAATAGGCTAATGAACGCTAACTAATGTTAATTTACTAGTTCTTAATTAACATATAAAGTTGAATAAAGTTTTACTCTGGGAGAAGTGTATAAAAGAACTCTTTGGACTATCATTATAGCTTTTCTATAAACCAAAGACAACATTAAAATAAAGATTCTTCTTTTTAAACAACACCAGAATTGGTGTCCAGTGCTTGCATCTGCGATAAGCATCCAAAAATATTTGATGAATAAATAAAAATGCAATTTGTCTCACTCATTTATTTTTACTCTACTCCATCTTTAACAGTCACTCAATCCATCTGTGTCTTTGTCATTGAGATGAAAGCAGAAAAGTAGTAATAAGCACACCTGGTGACCTCAGGACAAAGGGTAGTTTGTTCTCTCTCGTCCAACAAAGTTTGGTATCCAAGGAACAGCATAAGCTTTACAACATACATACACTGGTCAAAATTTTAGCTTCAACCCTTCATTTAGAAATATTCAAAACATCTGCCCTCTCCAAGCCTCAGTTGAAAAAAGTATTAAGAAGGTGCAGTATTTACTTTGTAGAGCTGATAGAAATATTGATTAATATACACTATTTGGCACATAATTGACATAAAAAGTATTGGTTTCTTTATTATAAATATTACATTGATTCCAAGAAGACTTAACCTTTAGGGAGGATTTTTTGTCATTCATTATATAGCTGGAAAGATGATAACATGAGTGTTTGGAAAATACTGACTTCACATGCCCAGATTTACTAATAGTATATGAGCCTCCCAGAATTACCAGGTTCTCTGTATTTGACAAGGGAGACTGGCTATTTTAAAGTGAGAAGGAGCTGCATTGCTACAGCACTGTTCCATAGTATTTGTATATACTATTTGTCTACTTATTTTTTTCCTTTCCTCTACATTTCGTATACATTGGGAGTAAGTGGTAAACAAGTGAACTGGGTAATTACTCTCACAAGGCGTCATGTACAGGGGTTTGTAGTTGAGGGAGAGACAGAGACAAACAACAATGGCCCTAATTAAAATTGAATAAACACCACAAAAAAGAGATAAGTGGTAAAAAAGAAAATAAAGCAAATCTTGTCTACTCTTGAGAAAGGAAAGACCTTCCTCAGGAAATGACATTGAGATAAGGAGGTAAAAGACAGAAAGTAGTTAACAAGATGTTTTGGCTGAATTAGGATCCATGCTCCATCCTCAAAATTGATATACTGGAACTCTAAACTTGGGAATTTCAGAATATGATTGTACTTGGAAATGTGACTTTTCTGATGACTAACACAAATGAAGCCTTTGAGAGGGGAGACTAACCTATCCGATTGGTATTATTAGAAGACAATGAAATTTGGGCACAAAAAGACCCTGGGAATGTGCACACACAAGATAAAACATAAGAGAACAAAAAGAGTAGCTAATCGTCTGTGAGACAAAGAGACAAGGATCAGGAGTAATGAAGTCTATTAATTGACACCTGATCTATTGACATCTAGTCTCAACAGAGGTGAGAAATTCAATTTCTGCGGTTAGTCAAAAATTTCAAAAAAAAGACAGAGAAAAACAAAATTCAATAGTAGTTTGACTTTATCCTGTGTTGTAATAACCTGAGATATTAAAAAATAGATTCGTAGGCCTCATGAATATTATTAAATTAGAATCTCAAAAGTAGGGTATAAGGCATCTTACTTCAATATTTATGGCCACAACTTTGCAAATTAAATAGAAAAAATTGAATGAGTTTTTAATCTTATTTTTGGGTTTGTTTTGTTTCTCATCATTAAGTGATGCATTACTGCTCTACAGAGAAATGGAGCCAAAAGAATTTGTCTATGTTGAGACAAACATTTATCAACTTATTACAAGGAATTAACTCATCAACACTGGAAAATTAATATCTTCAGAGTAAACACACAAGTTCAATACTCAGGAGAGATTATGATGCAAATGAAGTCTGAAGGTAGTTTGCTAGAGAATTCTCTTGGTTTAAGAGTTAGGATTTTTGTTCTATTCACCTTATCAACCAATTGGGAAGAAACTCTTTTGCATTATGAAGGGCAATCTGCTAAGTCAAAATTTACCTATTTAAATACTAAACCTCAGGCTGATCTGTGACTCAGTGGTAGGGTTCTTGCCTTACATGCACAAGTTCCTGGGTTCAATCCCCAGCACCACAAAAATCACAAATGTTAAGTTTCATCCAAAAGCACCCTCTGAGTTGATGTAAAAGTGTTATCACAAATGGCATGTAATTTACACGAATGAACAACACAGACTTTTGAGGCATAAAGCTTTAAATTATTATTTATATTATTCTATTACAGACGTTTTGCCTAGTGAAGACCAAATATATGCATCTAAAGTTAGTAACCAAAGGATGAGATTACCTTCATAGTAAACCTACACAGTGAAAAGAGCAGATCTGAAACTTGAATCCCATTCCAACATTTTGATGTTAAGATGTTCCAGGGAAAATGACTAAAACTGGGAAATAAAGTAACAAGACAATATAAGATTGAGGGTTAATCTGGTGGGAAAATAATGTATTTCAAGAATGAGATTATAAAAAGTGTGAAATGGTAGAAAGAGATAAATGGAGACTCAGTAATAGCCATTGGATCCAATGGTATGGACATACTTTATAACCATCCAAATGTAGTGCCTGTGAATGGTGGGGATAATTGAATTGTACAGCCATCATATTTTAGGGCAATTGGTCTCTATTTTCATGTGTTTGTCTCAATAACATTTAATATTTCATATGTAAGAAGCTTCTTGATAAATGTGGTCAATCAGCCAGATATATTTAGAGATATTGCATATCTTTCTTTGGGGAGTCACAGAAAAATGAGCATGTTTCCACCACCACCCCCTCAAAAAAAACCCCTGATTTCCTTCATTTCACCTAGAAAACTTATGTCCTACAAAACGTGTGTGTGTGTGTGTGTGTATGTAATGTCAATAAATTCTTGTCTAAAAACATGAGAAAAATGAAAACAATATAGTCCTATGTAGGGTAAAATATAAATATGGGCATTTGCCAAATGTAGTTTTAAAATTTCAGGAGATGAGTGTAGTCTCAAGGAATGTATTAATTAACATTATATTAAAAAATGTAGATGCACTATTTATAGAATAATATTAAATACAATGTTTATTTTATGTAATTATGCTTTGTTTTTCAGAGAAGTTTTAGTTGCACAGTAAAATTGAAAAGAAAGCACATATTTCTCAGATAGTTCTCAAACTACCAACATCTCACACCATTCATTAAGTTGATCAAACTCACAGTGGTTTGGCCTAAACAATTCATAGTTTACTTTAGGCTAATTAAGAAGAAAATACTGCACCAAAGAATTAACAAATAATCACATAAAAAGTTCAACAGCATATTTTATCATAGAATTAGAAATTAATACTATGTGATACTCCCATACTTCTTTAGAGTTGGCTAAAATCTATCAAATTAAAATGCAGCAAAAACTTTTGGCAAAGTTGTAGAACAACAGTAACTCTAAAGAGTATCTCTTTATTAATATCATAAAAAAAATCTCACAGCCTCAAAATCTCCTAACGTATATTCAACTATCCATCCCTCCAAATCCTTGGTAAAACTGCTCTTTTATTGCCTTTTCCAGAACCTCATTTATTTGGAATAATATACTGAGCAGCCTTTTTAGATTGGCTGTTTTATTTTGTCTGTATGCACTTAAGTTTCCTCCAATTTTATAGTTACCATAATTCTTTTTTACAGCTGAAAAATATTCCATTTTCTGGATAGATCACAGTTTCTTTCCACATTTACCATTTAAAGGATATTTTTGTTTCTTCTTGCTTTGATAATTATGAATACAACACTATACACATTGGTGACCACACTTTGCCAAGTGACTGTAACCACCAGCAATAAATGAGTTACTCTTGTTCTGCAACCTTGCTGCAAGATTTATTTATTTATTTATTTATTTTAATTTTTTGGAATCGAGGGTCAAATTCATGACCCTGTGCTTGTCAGTATCTTACTAACAATTTTTAATATCTATGCTCATTAAATAGATTGGTCTGTTGTTCTCTTTTTTGGTTAAATCATTTTCTAGTTTAGGAGTCAATATCATGTAAACTTTTGAGAATGATTTTGGAAGTAGTCATTTTTTCTTGATTTCATTAAAGGATTTGAGGAATATTTGGCAGTAGATCCTCTCTGAAGCTCTTCTAGAATTTGGCTGTGAATCTGTTAGTCCCGAGACTTTTTTAGGTGCTAGTATTCTTATTATTGCTTGAAATTCATTGCCTATTATAGAGTGGAACAGTATTTTTAAGTCTTTTTGTTTCAATTTTGATAATTCATGTATATTTAGGAATCTCTATTTCTTGTGAGTTCTCCAATTTTTTGACATATATGTTTATGAATTAACTGGTAATTATCAGTTTTCTCAGTGTTTTTGGTAATTTTAACTTTTTAAATTTCTAATTGCCCTGATTCATGTGTTTTCTTATTTGGTAAGATTGGCTAAAGATTTGCCTATTTTGTTTATTCTTTCAAATAACCAGCTCTTGATTCATTAATTATATGTAATTATTTTAGTCTCCAATTCATTGATTTCTGCTCTGCTCTTTATATTTTCCTTCCATGTACAGACTCAGGATTTGAATTTTTCTTGTTTTTCTAAGACACTGAGTTGCATCATTGTGCTGTTTATTTGGACTCACTTTATTTTGCTGATATGGACATTCACAGCCATAATCTTCCCTTATAGGACCGATTTTACTGTGTCCCATAAGTTCTGGTAAGTTTTACCATAATTATTATTTAATTGTAGGAACTGTCTTCTTTCTTCCTTAATTTCCTTTGTGACTCATTAATTATTCAAGAATGTGGTTTTAATTTACATACTTCTATTGATTTGTGTTTTTATTGCATTGTTAGCTGAGAATATCCATGGTGAATTTTGATTTATTGCATTTATTTATGCATGTTTTATTAGCTAGCATGCAGTCCATTTTGTAGATAGTATCATGTGCTGCCACAAAGAATATGTATTTTGTTGTTGGTGGATGGAACACTCTGTATATATCTATTAAGTCTGTATATTCAAAGGTTTGATTCTACTCAAATTTGCTTGTTGAGGCTTTTGTTTAGTTTGATCTCGCTATTGCTGATAGTAGGGTAATGATGATTTTAAATCCCTTCAGTGGATTCCAATCTTCTGCCCAGATTATGGCACACAATAGGAAAAGAAAGAAAAAGCAAGAGATAAAAATAGACTGCTGCATAGCAGATATCTCCTCTACGAATAAAAGGCCATGAGTCACCCAGAACTTTGGTATTTATTCTATGAGGAAAATGTTGAAGGGATAGCAACTGGATGTGGCAGACAAGTGGTAGGCTGGCGAGGGTGGTAAGGCTTCTAACACAGGAAGCAAAACATTGTTGTTGAAGAGACAGGAACAGAAGATTTAGGTTACAGTTAACCAGTAACCTCCTTTGTAGTCAATTCTCGAAAGAAATTTTTCTCTGGAGTCAGGCAGGTCTCAGCGGAAATGTTATCTCATATTTTAGTCCTATGGTATCACAGCTATCTGAGCTCAACCATAGATGTTGATAATAAGCTATATATTAATTCATTATCGCCTGCCTGCTTTCATGAAAATATGGACTTAGCCTTGACCAGATTAACTAATTAAATGGAAAGGCAATTAATGGAAGTCACCTCTATGCAGCCTGGACTGTTCTTTAGTAAGCACAATCACATCTGGGTGTGAGTGAGAGTGACATGGCAGTCCTCCACACTTGAGGACTTCTATTATAATTGTATCAAAGTTTTCCTGATATTTTATGTCTATTAATCTTTATTTTAGGAAGCTGTGTGCACTGTGGTTTGTTGCAAATATGTGTGTGTGTTATCTCTTCCCATTTAATCATTGCTGTAAACAATAAGTAATGCCCTTCTTTGTTTTTATCAGCTTTGGCTTCAAGTCTACTTTGTCTGAAATCAGGTAGCTATTTCTGCTTGTTTTGGGTACCAACTGAGTGGACTGTTATTTTCCATCTCATGAGTTTTAGTATATGTGCTACAGAAGCGAGTGCATCTTTTGATTTTTTAGAATATGATTTTTTTATTTTATGTGATGGATTTTGTTTCTAGATCATTCTGTTAATCTGTGTCTTTCAATTGGCTAATTGAATCTTTTGACATTGACAGGTATAGTTAATAGGTATTGACTTATTACTTTCATTGCATTATTTTCCTTTTGTTATTTGGTTCCTTTCCCACCCACTTAATTGCTAGTCCTATCGGATCCATTTATTTTATTGGACCTTTCGGTACATTTTGCTTCATTGTCCTCTTTTAGGATATCCTTCAGCATTTTTTTGGAGTGTTGAGTCAGTCATCATGAATTTCTTTATGTTCCTGTTGTCATGAAAATATCTTATTCACCATCAAATGTGAAAGATAATTTTGTTTGATAACAACAGTTTGGGATAGAAGTTGTTTCATTTTCACACTTGAAACACTTTGTTCCCTTTTTTCCCTGCATTTATGATTTGTTTTGATTCAGGCATGGTGATGCACCTGTAATCCCACTGCTCAGGAGTCTAACACAGGAGGATTACCATGAGTTTAAGGTCAGTCTGTGCTATATAATGAGTTCAAGACCACATGAACTACATAGCAAGATCTTTTCTCAAAAAATGAAAAAAAATTGTTTTGAGAAGTCTGTGATAATTCTAAAGGTTTTTACTTTATAGGTGATTTGTTGTTTTTCTCTATCATTTTGTAAGATACAGTTCTTGTGTTGGATTTATAGTGTTTTAATTACTATGTGGTTTTGAGTATTTTTTCCTGATTATATCTATTCAGATTTCTAAATGCCTCACATCACTGTATGCTAATATTTTTACAAGTATGAAAAGTTTATTGCTATTACTCCTGTAACAAAGAATTTATACTTTGCACTATCTTCTCATTTTTAATAACTTCTAATTACTCTTAATTAGTCTTCTTTGAGTCATCTATCACGTTTTGGATCCATTTCTCCTGTTCCTTCATTGTTTTTAAAATATCATTAGTGGATCATTGACCACTGCCCTCCTTTCTAGATCTGACGTTCTGTCTTTACATTTGTCAATTCTGCTCTTAATATTGTCAGTCATATTTTTAACCTTGATATCTGTTTGGAACATTTTATGGACTCACATTTTTTTCTATGCCAGGAATACATATTTTGCTTCTTTTTATTCAGCTCCACTAGAAATTTATTAATGTCTTATCTAGACTCACTGAAGATTTCCTTCTTTAGGATCATTATGTGATTATTTATATCTTCTTTAAATTTTTCAAGCACCTTATTGGACTGTTTGACCTCTGTTGATACCCTTTCAGAGATTTCTCCTGTGTGAATTATGATTTATTCTCCCTCGAACCCCCTAGTTTTAGGAGAAGTAGGAGTTTTGGGTGCACTTTTTCTTGTCTTCTTATGTTTCTATTTTGTGTATGTGTGTGCTGTTGTTTGCAGTTTCTATGGGCCAATTCCTGTATTTGGGGAGTAAGTCACCTTATTGTTTATAACCCCCAGGCAATTCAGATATTAGCATACTGAGAAAACTAGGTGACAAAAACAATTGTTACCATGGCTACACTAAAGACAGCAACAATAATACTGTCAGATATCAACTGTATACTGACAAACCATACATTCCACTAAAAAACGTCCTTTAATCAAAATAAAGGGTTTTATGATTTCAGTGAAGACACTTATTTCTAGTAGATGTAGGCAGCAATGTAAGAGCGCAAGCATATCACTCACTCTGAAGAGTAAACCTAACAATCCTTGTCATCCTCCGGTCCTGACCTCATCCCCTCAGTGTGTCCCTGGAGATCCCTCTTTATCTCTCACTTTCTGCAAGTGAATCTCTCAGGCCACTTCTCACCTGGACTCTGGTAGAGTCACTTCATTCTTGGAGTGAATCTCTCCTCCTGGGTGTTGGTCTCCTCCAACATTCTCTCCTCCTGGGTGTTGGTCTCATCTTCAGTCAGGTCAGTCTTTTGATTGTCACCTCTCATGCCCTGTGCTGTGAAGTGGTGGTGGTATTAGCAGTGATAGGATATTGTTTGATTTTCTTACTCCTTCTGAGTATAGTTTATAAATAGCTTTCACAAAGATCTGTATGAGTAACAATTAGTCCATGAAAACTGTAAATTTGAATTGCACAGTAAGTCAGTCAAAAGACAAAATTTAGAGAGGCAACAGAGAAATCTATGTGAGAATGAGCCTCCATTTTATATCAGTGCTCTGGTTTAAAAAAATTTAACATCAGTGCTTTCTTCAGAGCAAAAAATGTATGGAAAATGATGCTAAAAGTAGAAAATTCTGAATAGCTTTGAGAATGCTTTTATCATCAATATGCTTTACAGAATAATTACACAATTAAATGCTAAGAATTGAACTGAATCTGGAGGTGGGTATTGACTGATAAATGAAAGCCTCTCAAAAGACTTTTGTTTTGTATGGCTTCTTTTGTTACTGTTTTGTATTGTTCTCTCCCATCTCTCAGGGGTGCAGCATATTTTAGTCACCCTTTGAACCTGTAATAACTTTATGAAAACAATCTATTAAACTTTGTGAACTGTATCCTGCGTTTCCTTGAAAATATCACAAAATGAATATGTCTAAGAACTTTTCCACATGCTTCCTCAATATAAAAATCAAGGTTTGAAAATGAAATTAGCAACATAGAGGAAAAATAGCACATTTCTTAGTGCCTCCTTGATTTTTCAGGATGGTAATGACAACCAGAATAGGGGCTGACATGAGGAGGAGGGTAGATTTTGTGTGTGTGTGTGTGTGTGTGTGTGTGTGTGTGTGACAGAGAGTGAGAGAGTGAGAGAGAGAGAGAGACAGAGAGAGAGAGAGAGAGAGAGAGAGAGAGAGAGAGAGAGAGAGAGAGAGAGAGCTACTGTCCTGATAGTGAAGAAGCCCTTGACTTGAGAAGACATTGCTGAAAGGATGTTAAAGTTATTCTACTAGAGCTCCAATTAAGAGTGTATTTTCTTAGGTTATAATTGAAATTCTCTGTCGTACCTTTTTTTTTTTTTGGATTGATTGAAAGTCAAGGAATTTAAAGGAAAGGCTATATAAAATACATCCTAAACAATATACACTGATATCCTATTCCCTTAATATGTTTCTAAGGAGTTGAGTGGGGCAGGAAGAGGATGGTTCTTGAAGCAGAAAATAGGGGATGCCCATCTTTTATTGTGTAATACATGCATTTAAATTAGACCAAGTGTTCTTCCTGAGAGTCTGCTTTCTCAGAAGTAAAGGGAGCATATTATCCAAAATTACCCAAAGGACTGTTGTGGGAAATATATGAGATATTATAAGAGCAAATTATATAAATTAAAGAACTATCCAAATGTCCATTAAAGTATATTTTAAATTTTGGAGGTATAAAGAACAAAAATTGACCGCACAGACCTAATTATCCTAAGGGAAAAAACAATGAAATTTATTTTAGAAAGAAATATTTCATGTTTTGTAATTTCTTGCACCATTGTATATATATATTTGTCAAGGGCAAAAAAATGACTTTATTTTCATACTGGATTCATCCACTTTACTGAAGTTTAATTCACATTCTGCTAGTGAAAGAGAGCTCTAACCTTTGTAACTCCCTGTCTAGATAACTGGATGACTGTCTTTCAACCTTGCTTTTCTAAAACTGTCAGTGTAGTGTAATTAATGAGCAGCAATTCAAGAAACAGTCCAGTAATCCATGGTAAGGTATACAAATAAGTTACTACTGTGGAATAAGGACAGGAGCATATTTTACCTAATATTTTGAAAAGTAAAAAGAATGTAGGAGTGATAGACATTTCAAGGATCCTTCCTGCTGATGTGATTGGCCTTCAATCAAGAAAATATTTAAATCAGTCTGAAACACATATGGTAATTTAATTTTTACAAACCCATAGGAAAAGATATGACACTCGCACACAAATATATACACCTCTTTCAGTATTAATAATTCAAAAGATCCAAAAAGGTAATTTTCAAACCTAAATGATATAATATTTATGACACCATAGTTATCATTATAACTAAGACATATTGTGAAAATGTCATGGCCATGCTGCTAGCAGAATAATAGAAAAAATACTTTTAAAATGGGGAGAAAGAATACAAAAAGGCAAGTTGAGAGGGAAAATTTGGAGAGGGAAGTGAAAGTAAAGACATTTGACATCATATCAAAATCAAAATTAAAAAGGATATAAGCGAGTATATATAGAAAGGTCTGCTTTCAGTCTTTTTATTCATGATATCTTATGCTCTAACAGTTCTTAAGTGAGTGTGCATACCCTCCCAGGAATGTAAGACAAGCAAAGTTCATATGTCAGCCAGTGTTCATATTGTCCAGGCTCAACCCATCAGTGATGGTGATGTTGATCTTACCTATATTATAGAATATATTTGCATTTATACTATGTTTATATTATACAAATTCTGCACCATATAAGATATATCCAGAAAATGTTGGGATAAAAGGCCTTGAGAAATGCTATATCTATAAGATAAAGGTAGGATCTTGGATGTAATCTCAACAGAAAGACACATGAAGAAGCCTAGATTCTGGAGTGGGGGGGTTGTAGAAGATTAGAATGTAAGAGTTCGTGCTGTGCCCACCAAGGTAGCAGAAAGGATGCCATACCTTCCTTAAGGCATTCTGTCAGGAGGAGATACAAGAAAAAAATACATGTCTTCCTGCTAGTAAGGTTAACTATGATCAAATGAATGTGGTGTTGTCAGTTTTCTTTGCTAAGAAATTATTGTTTTCCTTTTCTATTAATATGAATTTCATGGGGATATTTGGGAAGGATTATTTTCCTGTAATGAAACTGAACCCAGGGCCTTCACACTGAGTAAACTCCCCTACCCTTTTTAATATTTTTAGACACAAAGTCTTATTAATTTGCTATCTTTCCTAGGGTGGGCTCTAATTTGTGATTCTCCATCTTCTGCTTTCCAGATTGTGGGAATTATAAGCATGTACCACACTTGGTTTATAGGGAGTTTTGACACTAAGTATACATCCTATGTGTGGTTGTACTTTTGCCTACTAATTTTAGTGTCCATGATGTGCCCCTGGCATTTGCCTAATGGAGATTTTCTATTTCCATCATTCCTTTTGTACTAGCCACTTATAATTATAGTATAAGAAAGACTTTCCCTCTATAAACTATTTATGCAGAAAAGAGTGTATACATGCTCCTTAGCCGCAAAGGTCTGTTTACTCTTGAAGTCATGACTGATAAAAAAGAAATCAAAACCACAGATTTGAAATATACAAGGGTAATTACAACTCTCTAACACCAATCCCTAATGCATAACATCATATAGTATGATGAAAGTAACAAGCGAAACCTAATATTCACAAAATAATTAGCACAATTATAAATCTTTTTGAAGATATTTTTAGAAAAAATTGAATAAAGTAAACTATAGGTTCTTAGAAAACTGTTCTTTGGTTTCATTTTTATTTCAACTTTAAAGTGGTGAACTGTGTTCTATCTTCCCAAGATATCCATATATTGAAAGAGTAAATTAATTGAACAAAATCATACTCATTATGTTAGTAACAATCTTAAATGAGCTCTACATTTCAAAGAACCATATTTGCTTCTTTTTAAAAAGTTTTATTATGGGAATAACCTTTCTTTAACTAAGAAACAAAATACATTTTTTAACCATACAAACGACCTTGGTATTCAGCTTGACAAAACTGTTTTTCCTCAATTTTCTGCCTCACAAAGCCAACAAAAATCAAAGGAGAATTTTATCCTGGCCAAGATCACAAAGTACATTTAAAATATTTTTCTATTGTGTCATTGTCTCCAGGCTAATGGTCCTTCTCAAGGTACTTTCCAGGTATCAAAGCAACTAACTGATGTGGTTCTATGAGCTGAATGTATCAGTAATTGTGGGAAAAAAGATGTTTGATTAGTTGTTTCAATTCAATTCAAAGTGCTTTGAACTTGCTGTAACACATAAATACACAGTTGGAGATTTTCATATACTGTGGATTGTTAGAAGCTCCTTACAACTACTTCTCACTTGTTTTTCTCTACAGAAGAGACAAAGCAATTACATTTGCATTGATTCAGCCTCTCTTACATCCAGTGTTCAGATGAGAAGTAATTTCTTTTCTTATTTACTGCTTTATTGATGTAAGATTGACAAATAAAGTTAATATGTATTTAAGTGGTACAATGTGATGAATAAAGCATCAAGCTATATAAACTACCTAATTACCTCACCTATTTATCCTTTTGTGAGTAGAATAATTAAGATCTTGTCTCTTGCTAAGTTGAAGTGAGACAGGATCTTTTCATACATTTCAGAATGGCCTTGAGGTCATTTTGTGGCCCCAACTGGTCTCAAATTTGCAATGATCCTCCTACCTCAGCATCCCAAGTGCTGGAATTGCAGGCATGAATTACCATACCTGGTTTAAAATATATTATTAACGATAGACTCTAGGTGTACATTCAAGTTTCATAGATTATTCATATTATAATTGAAAGCTTATTCTGTTTGACCAAATTTTCCCCCACAAACATCTTCTCATTTTTTTCTCCAGCTCGAGCTAAATACTATTCTATTGTCTGTTTCTACGTATTTGAATCTTTTAGACTTAACATGTGAAATCATGAAGTATTTGATGCCCTATTTATGTCACCTTTAATGAAGCATAATGTCCCCCAAATTCATAAATTTTTGTCATTAATAAGAAGATTTCAGCTCTTCAATTTTTATTTTTCATTAGTACATTTGCATAACACAGTGATAACATTTAGTCTAGGTATTTGCTACAACATATATTAATTCTGTTTTTCATTCCTTTCTCCTCACTTCCATCAACCTTTTCTCCATATCTTGTTTCCTTTTTCATTTGAACAAAATCTGTCTTCCTGTTTCCTATTATTTATCTTTTATTTTGCTCTCTGTTTATATTTTGGGTTTCTCATATAGTACAAAATATTCAAGCTTATGTATCTGATTTATTTCGGTTTACAGTATGGTCTCAAACTGCTTTCATTTTCTTGCAAGTGACTCATTTGTCATTCTTTAAGGCAGAGTAGTACTCTGTTGTATATAAATGCCACAATTTCTTTAGCGGTTCATCTTTTTATGGGCACATAAACCGCTTTCCTGCTTTAGCTACTACAAATTGTGCTGCTGTAAATATAGTTATGCATGAAATACTGTAACATGATATCTTTATTTTTTCAGGAAAATACCTTGAAGAGGAATAATATGGTCAATTCAAATTTCTATTTTTAGTTTTTTGAGGAATCTACATTCTGATTTCCATAATAGTTGCACCAGTATACATTCCCATCAAAAATATACAAGGGTTTCCTTTGTCCCTGTTATCTCTCCAGAATTTTTATTGGATATGTTGAACTTAGACATTTTTTTCTGGAGTGAGATAAAATCTTAGGGCTGTTTTAATTTGCATCTTTCTGGTGACCAGCAAGGTTAAACATTTTTTTATATATTTACTGGCCATTTGTAATTCTTTGTCTCTGAAATGTCTGTTCAGTTCAGTTTCTCATTGGTTCTTTTGGGGGCATTCTATTTTTTTTTGTTCTTTATATATTGTAAATATTAATCATCTGAGGAGTAGCTGTCAAAATTTTACCTCTTCCATAAGATGTATCTTCACTCTGTCAGTTGTTTCCTTTCTTTGCGAAGAAGCATTTCAATTTCATATGATCACATTTGCTGATTCTTGGTACTAGCTCTTATGTCATTAAGGTTCTGTTCAGAAAGTGGTTATCTATGCCTCTGTCTTCACGAGTTTTACCTAATCTATCTTCCAGAAGGTTAAATGTTTCTGCTTCAATATCAAGATCTTTGATACATTCTGAATTTAGTTTAGCACATTGTGGGATGTATGGATCTATATTCAAACTTGTGCATGTAGATACCTAATTTTTACAGCACCATTTATTAAAGAGGCTATCATTCATCTCACATATATTTTTTGCTCTTGGTCAAAAATCAAAAGTTGAATATTTCTGTGTCATTTCTGCATCCTGTATTCTGTTCCAATAATCAACATGCCTGTTTTTTGTGGGAGTACTATACTGTTTCTGTCATTTGACTTATTAATAAAACATGTAATTTGATATTATTATGCTTTTCTCTTGTTACCCAGAATTTCTTTTGCTATTCTGGGTATCTTCTGGGTCCATGTGTATATTTGGATTGTTTTCTTCAGTCCTGTGAATAATGATGTTGATATTTTCATTGGGATTGTAGGAAATTTGTATATCAGTTTTAAAAGTTTGGCCATTTTGACTATACTGTTTCTACTTATCCAGGAATGGGGGAAGTGTTTCTATTTTCTGATGCCTTTTCTATATCCTTTTCAGAGTAATGTAGGTTTTTTTTTATAGAGGTCTTACACTTTTTTGGATAGATTAATTCCTACACATTTAATTTTCTTGATGCTGTTGGAGTAGTATAGTTTTCTTGATTTATATCCAGTGAGTACATTATTTTCATAGTGGAACACTGTGCATGTTGATTTCTTCCTGCAGATGTTTGCATCTATATTCAATTAAGAGTTTAGCTTGTTGTTCTGTTTCCCTCCCTCTTCTGTTTCCTCCCCATCTCTCTCTTACCCTCTCTCTCTGTTTTTTGTTTAATTCATTGCCCAGTTTTGTAGTTAGAGTATTGCTATTTCCCAGAATGACTTTGGGAGTATTTATTTACTTTTCAGATCATTAAACATTTTGTGGAGTCTTAGGTTTAGAGTTTCTCTGAAGTTCTTATAGAATTTAGCTGAGAATCCATTAGGACCTGGGCTTTTCCTTATTATGTATGTATGTGTGTGTATGTATGTATCTCTCTCTCTCTCTCTCTCTCTCTCTATATATATATATATATATATATATATATATATTCAAATTTGATTGTCCCTTATTGGAATAGTCATGTTTTTGTGTGTTCCTCGTTCAACTTTAGTAATTCAACTGTATCTAGCAATCTATTCATTTCTTTTAAATTCTGCAATTTGTTGGCAAGTGTGTTTGGGAAATAGTGGTTAATAATCTTCTGCATTTCCTCGATATCCTTTGTGGTTTAATTTTTTTCATTTTTAAATGCATTGATTTGTGTCTTTTATTTGCTTTTTTGGTAAGATTGACTGAGGTTTTGTCTATTTTACTTATTCTTTCAGAGAACAAACTTTTCAATTCTTTATTTGTATTTTTTATTTCCACATTGATTTCTTCTCTGCTCATTATAATTTCCTTCCTTAAACTGGTTTCATATTTGGATAGTTCTTGATTTTCTAGGAACCTGAAGTTTGTCATTTGGTATTTATTTGAGTCCAGACTGTTTTTCTGATGTGGAAATTCACAGCTGTAAATTTCCCCATTAGAATAGTTTTATTGTTTAATTTCAGCCACTATAATATTTCTTCTGTGATTGATTGATTACTCATATGTATATTGTTTAAAACAGTTGTGATGGTGCACTCCTGCAATCCCATCACTTAGGAAGCTGAGGATGGAGGATCACTTCTAGATCAAGAAGACAAGCCTGAGCTACAAAGTGAGTTCAAGACCAGCTTGAACTGCATGGTGAAATCCTGTCTCAAAACAGTCAAGCAAACAAATACATATTGTTTAATTTCCATGGATTTGCATAATTTGTGTAGGGTTTTTGTTATTGAGTTTAATTTCTTTATGTTATCATTTGTTAATATGCATGGTGTAACTTTGATTCTTTTGTACACACTTTAGCATGCTTTAAGGCCTAGTGTATGGTCTATTTTGAAGAAAGTCTCATGTGCTTCTAAGAGAACATGTATTGTCTCGTTTAGTGGAGTACTCCGTAGATGTCTGCAAAGCTCATTTGTTTGAAGGATTCATTGAGCTATGATATTCCTTAGGTCATTTTTCTCTGGTTGATCTGTCTATAGTTACCCCATCACAATTACTTTTATGTTAATTTTATCTTTTATTTCTTTGTGTTTGTATTAGTTTTGTGAAGATGAGTGTGCCAATATTCTCTGTAAATATATTAATAATAATTGTTACATTAGTAATAATTATCACTTACTGCTAAACTATTTCCTAAAGCAGTAGGTAGTGATGCTTTTTGCATTTTCTGTTCAATTTGTCTTGAAGTTTAATTAGTTTGAAAGCAGGGTAGCTACTCCTCCTCGTTCTTTGTTCTCATTGCATGTGATATTTTCTTTCATGGTTTGAAGTCGACTTTATGAATTTATTTCTGGGTTAAATTATCTCTTTTAACCAGTATACTGCTGGATTTCTTTTTCTTGATGCATTCTTCCAAATTCTTTTTTTTTATTTTAAAGAGAATAAAACAAAAGAGGACAGAACAAAGCAGATCAGAACAGAACAACATTAAGCAACACAGCAGTTTACAACAAGACAACTGGAAATTAACAGTAGCTACCATAATGTCTCTTTCTTTGCAATAGTTGAGCATGGCTTCAAATACAATAACATCAAATGTAACAAAATATTACAAAACCATTCAAAAGAATGAAAGAATTACAGGGTATTCTGAACTGAATAACAGAAAATGATCAATGGCTACTATAATATCTCATTTTCCATAAAAATTTTGTTTATATTATCACATATATTAAAATCCCAATAAGACACAACATGATAGAACTGATGGTAATAGAAGAATAAAAGAATGGTAGGACTTCAAAGCAAGGTGAATCGAGATCATTCACATTATTACTGAAAGTTAATGAATTATTTCTGTCATTGCATCAATTTCTTGTTGATTCCCTTCTCTTTCCTTCTACTTAAATGCTCACCTTACCTAGTATATTCATTCTATTGGTCATTGTGGTGTTGTTAGATTTATGAGATCTTTCTAAGATAGCATGTAGAATTTTTTCATGTGCTTACTTTGTGGTCATAAAATTCTTGTAGAAATAACTCATTTCTATGTCAAATGTTAAAGATATTTTCATATAACACATCAATGTAGGTTGGGAGTTGTTTTCTTTCAAGGCTAGAAACACTTAACTCCATGCTCTTATAACCTTTAAAATTTTTTTGGGAAATCTGCTGCAATTCTAACAGATTTTGTTTTGTAAGTGGTAGCTTGCTTGCGTTTTTCTAACACCTTTTATGATTGTGCTCCTGTATTGGACTTCAGGAATTTTGAGTATGATGTTTCATGGAAAGGTCCTTTTATTGGTCATGTCTGTTTATGGCTCTAAATGCATCACTTATTTGTATGTTACATTCTTATGTCACATTTGTAAAGTTTTCTGCTATTATACCAATAAACAGTTTTCTTATGCCATTTGTTCTGTCTCTTGGTTTTTCACTTATTCAATTAATATTAGATGAGTCTTGTTTGCAACATAGAGAAACTGTTGCACCTATTTTTATATTCTCTTATTATTTTTAAGTTATCTCTTATTAATTGGTCACTGACACCAACCCTGTTTTCAAATTCTGGCACTATTCTCACATGAATCACATCTGCTTCCCATTCTTTTGATGGAATTTTTAATCTTCTGAATTTTTCCTTGCTACTTTTTTACAGACTCTGACTTTTTTCTACATTGGGCATTTATGTTTTATATTATTTTACTTAGTTCAGCTAGCTTTTTATTAGTGTCCTCAAGGACTCACTAATTATTTTGTTTGTTAATTACATTATTTATTTTAAAATTCTTTATATTTATCCAACACATTATTGATATTTTTTTGTCTCACCTGTTCCCTTTCAAATCATTCTGCTGTGAGGCTTTTTTTTGCTCTCTATATTTTATGGAGTACTTTGAGTTAGTTGTGAGTTTTTGAAAATATTATGTGGCCTTGTCTTCTTATAGCTCTATGTTTCACTTGATTGACTTTTTAAAAATTTTTATTTAAAGAGAAAAAAAACAAAACAGAATAAAGGGTAGTAACAATACAGAATTCCAAGGAAAAAAGGAAAAGAACAACAAACACTAGGAAATTGTTACTTGATAAGTTACATACAGACATCTTGGAAATAGTTGTTCAAATTACAAAATTAAAACATTCAAAGTAGACATTCAAATAGTGAGACTGTTAACAGTTCTGTTCCAAGATCTAACAAAAACAGTAATATGGTCATTCATTTTACACACTTAAACATACATGCAATTATATCAAAAGGGTAAAATTAAACACAACAAAACAGAACAAAGCGAGTCACAAGAAAGCAATGTAAGAGACATAAAATTCAAAGCAAGACAATTGGAGATATTCACTATCTATCATATTGCCTCTTGTTTTCTTCCAAATATTTGTCCATATCTTCACATACAGTGAATTCACACAAAGCAAGATAGTATGGAACTGATCTGAACAGGATGAGGAAGGCGTTTCAGGTCTTCAAGACCAGACAATAGGGAAGCCAAGAATGGCTGTCATAGTATCTCTCATTCTCTTCAAAACAGCTGTCCAAACCTTCATGTACATTGAACTTAAACAAAATAAAATAGGCTAAAATCATTCTGAACAAAGAATGATAGCATAGATAGAGATCACATCATGATGTTACAGAATCAGCACAGGGTACTGTTGTGTCTCTTTTCCTTCAAAGCAGTTGTTCATTTCATCATGTGTTAATTAAATATAATTGGTTCTCACAAACTGTTTGTAAGCTCTACACATGCATGAGTCTCTACATGTATATCTATCCTTTCTGTTAAGGGGAAAAACAAAACAAAGCAAGGCAAAACAAAACAATTCCTAGAAAAGCATGAAGCAAAATAGTCATATACAACTGAAATATAAGGTGATCTACAATGGTTACTATTATATCTCAGCAGTATATGACAACATTAATAAAAACAAAGCATTGGAGACATTATAAGACTTCAAAAGCAGGCAATAATCAAACCAGAGTGGGTAACTTAGTGAGTCTTTTTATCTTCAGTATAGTTACCTATACTCTTAGACTTGATACTATCAATCATAACTAATTTGAATAAAATCAGTCAATAAAAAACAGCAATATAACAAACCAGATTCAAATAAGATCACTCATAATAAGACAGTGTAAGTTATACAGGGCTTCAGATTAAGTTGATAGGAAATTAAGGATGATTACCATAATATGCCCTGCTATTTTTGGGATAGATGACGGTGCCCTCAAATCTAGGTAAGTAGACAAACTGGAACAGAATATAATCCATCTAAGCAGAGTGGTGAGTACTCTGCTTAGATGGATTATATTCTGTTCCAGTTTGTCTACTTACCTAGATTCTTGGCACAGTCATCTATCTTTCAATGTTTTCATTCAGCAGTTGGAATGGTTTTATTCTGTTTTGTTTGGCTATATCATGCATGATGGTATGAAAAGCTGTATTGAAGAAAACAAAATATTATGACAGCTATTGCTGATTTAATATCATCCTTCTTAGAAGTGCTACCATGCTTCTATTCTTCTACTACCATTGGTTCTATCTATCAGATTGTGTCTTATTGGGATTTGGATATGTGTGATAGTATAAACCAAATTTTTTTATCAAAAATGTGATATTATAATACCCATTGATCATTCTCTGTTATTCAGTTCAGAATGCCCTGTAATTCTTTCACTCTTTGAATGGTTTTGTACTAGTTTGTTATGTTTGATATTATTGTATTTGAAACTATGCTCAACTAT
>PVJX010033022.1:0-19613 GCA_004027295.1 Dolichotis patagonum
AGAGAGAGAGAGAGAGAGAGAGAGTTAATCATAGAAAAGTTGTAGCCATAAATGATACACGTTGATTCATTTTTTCTCAATCCCTTGTCTTCCCTTACCCCATCTTTCCCTCAGTATTTACAAATCTTTGTTTTGATTTTATCATTTTCTTTTTTTTTCTTTTACGTTCCTTGCCCCCTTGTCCCTCTGTAATTGGCCTTTACTCTTGAGTAATTTCTCCCCATTTCACAGTATCTGTTGTACATTTTGGTCCTTATTTACGCTTTTATTTTCTCATACCAGGGAGACAATGTGATGTTTACACATGTGAATGCGATTTATTTCACTTCAGTGTATGGTCTCAGATTACATCCATTTAATTAGAAATACTTCAAATCTGTCCTTTTTAACGACAGAATAGTATTCCATTATAACAAAACCATCTGCATCTTAATTCACTCTTTGGTTTACAGGCATTTGGGTTGTTTCCCAGATTTAGGTATTCCAAACTGTGGTGCTATAAAAATGGGTACACATATATCTCTGTGCTATGATGTTTTAAATTTTTCCAGGTAGATGGACAAAGGGGAATAGCGGAGTCAAATAGGATGTCTACTCTTAGTTTTTTGAGGAATCTCCAATCTACACTCCCACCAACAGTGGAGAATGGTTTCTTTTTCCCCACAGCTCCACTGGCATTTGTTATGGGTTGAGTTTTTGATGATAGCCCTTCTTTCCAGGGTGAGATGGATTCTCAGTATTGTTTAAATTTACATCTCTCTAATAACCAATGACGTTGGGCATTTTTTCATATATTTCTTTGCCACTTGTACATCTTCATGTGAGAAGTGTGTGTTCATCTCAGATGCAAATTTTTATTGGGTCTTGAAGTTTTGGGGGGTTTAATTTTTAAATTTCTTTATATATTCTAGATATAAATCCTTTGTCTGAAAGGCAACAAGCTAAATTTTTTCCCATACTGTGGGCTGTCTTTTCACTCTCTTTGTGATTTCTTTTGATGTGAAAAAGCTTTTTAATTGTAAAAGTTCCCAATTAATGATTCTTTGTATTATTTTCTGTGTGATCTGGGTTTTGTCCATGAAATCTTTGCTATACCTATGTCTTAAAGCATTTGCCTATTCTCTCTTGAAGACATCTATGTCTTCCACAGTTGTCTCTTCTCTCTGTAGCACTTGTGTTTGAATATTTAGATCTCTCATTTATTTTTAGTTTAGTGCATTGTGATAAACATGGATCTAGTTTTAGCCTTTTGGGAGTGGAAAGCCCGTTTTTACAGTAGTGTTTGTTATAGATGCTATGTTTCTTCCAGTGAATTTGTTTGGATCATTTGTCAAAGGTAAGGTGGCTGAGTGTGTTTGGATTGATGTATGCATTTACTAATACGTTGCATGGATCCTCAGGGTTTTTTTTTTTTTGCCAGTACCATGTTGTTATTATAGTAACTTTGTGATGTTATCGGAAGTAGGAATTGTAAGGCCCCTTGCCTTTCATTTGTTGCTGAGAATTTTTTGTGTTACTCTGGGCTATTAACATCTCTAATGTGAGGTGCAGCCTCAAATTGTGCAGTGTGGTGGACACAAGAATTTAAGAATTTCGCTTGCACTCATGCTATCATGGGTCGCTAATGCAGGGTCTAGATTCCACCCATTTTCCTGCCCCTGCCCAAACACAAGTACAAGTTCAGCAGTCTACAGTCTCCCTTATGATTATGTTTTGATACTTAAATTTGGTTGTTTATGTGTGTTTTCTAGGAGTTTCTTTGTTTTGTCTCTCTGTGTCTTCGCCCGTGTATCCCTGTCTCTGTCCATACGTCTATACTTTTCTCTCTGTTCCTCTCTCTATTTCTCTCTCTCTCTCTCTCTCTCTCTCTCTCTCTCTCTCTCTCTCTCCCCCCCTTCTCCCCTCTCCCTCTCCATCTCCTTCTCTCTCTCTGTTTTTCCCTCTTTGCCTTCTGCTGTTTGGCTGCATATATTCCAGGTGCAATAAATAGTAGCTCACAGTTGTTTGTCATTTTTTTTTTGAGAGAAACGATTTGTCCATTGGCATGGACAAAGATTTTTTTATTTTTTATTTTTGGTCCCAGGTATCAAACTCATGACCTTGTGCTTGCCAGGCAGGTGCTTATGCTGCTGAGCTAAACCCCCAGCCCTATTGTTTGTCATTTTGGCTGCTATAAGGAAATTAAGAGTTTTTATTTATTCTGTTCCTCATCACTGAATGTGTTATACAGTGTTTTTGCCAAAGTCTTATTACATGAAATTGTTGGTAAAATTTTATAGTTATCTGTAGAAATTCTTTAGACATTTTAGTAGGGTTGTTTAAGCTACCTCTAGGATATTCCTGTACTAACCTAAAATTTTGAACTTTAAAACATTTTGTAAAATTTATTTTCATATTCTAGAGGGCATTTTGTTAAGTGGAAAAAGCCAGGCACGTAATGTGGACTACCGCATGTGCTGACTCCTGTGTGGAGGCTTAAGAATCTGTCAACCTGAATGCACAGTAGGGTTTACTAGAGATGGGGAAGGGAGTGCAGGGAGATTGGACAAAGCAGGTCTGGATTTGATTAGTGTGCACTGTCTCTGTGCTGTGATATAGCACACCAAACTCCATTGCTCTGTTTACCGTATACATGTTGAGTAAAACTAAATTGAAACTATTTAGGAAAAATACAGAAATGCTGTGTGAGCTTCCAACCTGCTAGCCTGCCCTATAGACTTCAAATGTATCACAATTACATGACCCGAGTCTACAACATATCTCCCTTACAACTTTTCTTTGCTTCTGGGGAGAGATATTCTTAAGGTTTAAATCATCGAGGACTGCAAATGTGTCCCAACTGGAGATGGGGATGTTGAGAAGAGGGAAGTCACTGGGGCACCTGTGGAGGGTGAATTTTCACCCCAGCACTCCTGAGCGTGTAGCCACCAAGGTCTCCCCTGCACTCCCTGTCTGTGAGCTTCCTAGTTGCCATGTCATGTCTAGCTTTTGTCTGCCACACCACTGTGCCGTGCCATTTTTGTCTCTGAGTAAGCAGCCACTGAGCTTGTGAGTCAAAATAAACCAATCCTTCATTAAGTAGCACATGTTTGGTATAGTGTCCTCCGGAAAAGAAAGTGACTAATAAAGAGTTGGCATGAGGAGTAATGCCATTGCTATTTTGGGCACTTGACTATGTCGTCTGAAAGCTTTGGAAGTGGTTTACAGCAGGAGTTTGGCAAGGTTTGGAGCTCCAGGCTAGAGAATCCCTAGACTGTTGTGAGCAGTGCTTGATGTGCAAAACTGCTCCAAGCACAGAAGCACAGAACGCTGGTAAGAATGGCTGCAGTTAGGGTCAGCCTCACCTCACAGCAGCTGGGAAGCAGGGAGAGGGAGAGAGCAGCATCCCACAATTCTCTTGAAGGACGATCCTCCAGTCATGGCAATCAGCACTATATATATATATATATATATATATATATATATATATATATATAGTGCCTGTGCTCTGAACTGTGAATGTGGCTTGTCCTGAAGTGTCAGGTAAGAACTCTGAAGATGGAGCATGGAGGGAGGCCATGGCCTTGGAGTTGCAGGATGTGGATTGGTCTCCTGTGCTGTTTCCATTGTTACCAGCTCAAAGAGAACATGTACTTTTCTTCAGGGTCTTTAGAGGATACCTTTATTCTCACTGAGTATATGAGACAGACCACTCCTAAAATAAAGTGATTATGAGCCCTCTCCTTGTGGGTCACAAGTCTTTTTCATTGGAGATCAGTCCCAATATGGGGAGCTACACCAATAACCTGACATGTCCCAGTAGGTAAGTTGCTTGCCTCTCAATGGTCCCACAGCTTGTGCAGCAGTCCTTTAACCCATGAGCCCTTGCGAGTCTCTTATGCAAGCCACAGCGGATGAGTGGGTAGACTTAGGGTGCAAGCTGCATATGGATTCTTGGTATGCGCTCCCCTGTCAAGTGTGGAGAAGAAAGTCTATGGTTGGCAGACATTAGCCCAGGGGGCAGAGATTGGCACAAGGCAAAGTGATGTCTTTGCTATGTAAGAAGAAGGGGACTCAAGGTCAGAATCCAGGTGAAATTATGCACAGAGCAAATGCACTGGAGAGTCACTCAGGGATCCAGCTTGAGAAACACTGGAATATTGAGACAAGTGGAACTGGGGGAAGAGGTATAATGATACGACTATGGGAAAAGACACAGAACATGAAGAAATTCGTGCTGCATTTTAATGCTTATAAGAGCACCCGTGCCAAAAGACACTAAGTAATCAGGGCAGAATGAGGGGACTGGTTGACATCTGCCAGGCCCTGTCACTGACAATATCTGTGCTCCACAATGGCCTGGTGTGTGGAGCAGCCATGGTGGAAGGCATGCACGCTCTGTGTGAGGTCACCAGTGTGGGATCCCAGCCATCAAGGCTCATCCAGCTACTGCTGCTGCCTCGTGTCTAACCCGCCAGGACAAAGGAGCAGAGCTGAATCTCCAATAGGGCACCATTCCTCATGAACCTACATAGATATGTGTGGATGATTATATCACAGAGGGGCCTGAGATTCTTCTTTACTAGAAATTGTACACGTGTCAATATGGGTTTGACTACCTTTCTTGTAGTGCTTTGTCTGGCACCACTAACAGAATCCCTCAAGGGAGCTGGATTCATGAATCCAGGATATTTTCTATGATCACCTGAACCGCAATATGACATAGAGAAATGTGGGTGTTGATGGGCACGTGATAGGGGATCAAAAGTAGCCTTCTCGGCCAGGGATATATCTCAGCCTCATAAGCACTGCTTGGCAAGTGAGAGGTCCTGAGTTCGATTCCTGGTTAAAAAAAATAAACAGAGTATATGTCTCATACTTCAACACAGTGAAGGTGCTGCTCCTGCAGAACAATGGAATAACTGCTTCAAAGTTCAAAGGGGTTGCAGATTAGAAAGTGATAACCTGTAAAGATGGGTTGTCGTCTTCCTCAGTAAATTATGCCCTAGATGTACTATCCTCACCTGTCAGCAGTATGTAGAACACAAGATGGTTTAACTGAAATATGGACTGACCCATTTCTTATCACTCCCTGTAACTTCCATGGGCATTTGTACTTCCTGCTACGCAAGTTTAGATTCCGAACTGCTGCAACTGTGCTTTCCAACGAGATTTACCTTTTTGCATTTTAAGGAATAGAAAAAAAATGAATATTGTAGCTCCTGAATAACGCTGGTCACATCTCAGTAGTAAATTGCCACATGTGGTGGCCGGGTCCCATACTGGACAGTACTGCCTAAGTACCGTGTGAGCTGTATCTGGAAATCCATAATAGAATTTTAAAAGTTAGGCTTTTTTTCCTTTATAGGGATAAGCAAGTTAGACAGAGGTCTTCCTTCTGAATTTTTTTTTTTTTTTGGTGGTACTGGGGTCCTTCTGAATTCTTGAACAATAGAGCCTGGCTTCCTTCCCAGAAGAAAGAAGAGGATGACCTGAGATGGCAGGATGCAAGGAGGAAGGTGTGGAGATCACAGGATCTCTCAGTGCTCTCGCTCCCCTCTACTCTTAACTACAAAAGGCCCTTACCTCCCTGTACAAAGTGAGACAGCTCTGTGAGGTTCTCTCTCGGGCTGAGCAGGTGGGAGTAAGGACACAGCGTAAGGCTGCAGATTGGGCAGGCTGAGGGCAGGTGCAGGAGAGCGTGGGCCAATGGGCTCAGAAACAGGAGGAAGCCTCCAAGTGCCTCAGGCTTTTGGGCAGTTTTGGCCACCAAGTGGCATTCACACCGGGGAGGACATCACAGCTGTCATGGGAGTGACAGGTGTGCTCAGGAGCCTGGAGGGCGAGGGAGGAGTAACTGAAACTCTGCAGTCAGCTCTGTGGGGAGGCTGCTGCCCAGGGCCTTCAGGGGGCAGAACCAGCTTACTTCTGTGAAAGGGAGTGAACATGCATGGCCCGAGCTCCTAGGCGCGTGCAGAAACAGGTCTTAGTACTATGTGGACAGGACTTGAGGATTAATCCAGTTCTCCTTCAGCACTTCCTTTACAAATGGCTCTAATGAATAAGCAGTGGATCCGCTAATATTGCAGGGCCCCCAAATCCTTTAATGACATTTTCTAAGGACAAGTGGACTACAGTGCTCCCCTGTCTAGGAAAAAGTGGAAGACAAGCTGTGTGTCAATGAGGACTTGAAGTGTCAACAGAAGTGGCCACATAGTAGATGCTCAAACAAATGCAGCAAATGTAAATTGTTAAGGTAAAGTTCTCTTCCTTTCTGGGAAGACTTTTTGAGAAAGGGAGGTGGGCTGGGAAATTCTCCATCCTTTTCCAGTGCCACCCATTCTGTGCAGATGCTTCAGATATAAACCCAATCTCAGTTTCATATTACTATGAAAATAGTAGCATGTCGGTTTTCTTCTTCACTCACTAGCAATTGTGTGTATTTCTCTTCACCATAACATCCAATCTTAGCAGGGCAAGGATTTTCTTTGGTCTTCAGTTTCTTGGCCATTCCACTAACCTCTGAGCTGTGCCTACAGCTCACATGGATGTCCTGTGCAAACATCATGACGAGTGCCCTTAGACTGCAAAGCAGGACTTTCTGGTGGGGAAAGACAGGGTCAAAAACAGGACACAGAAGGTCCTTTTAATCTTCATGCTCAGATCTTCAAAGAAACACCGAGCATCTACCCAGAGGACTTGGAGTTTGGAGGAACTCCAAAACCACCACAGCAGGTGATTTTCTTCTCTCCACTGCAGTGAGCGTGGTCCTGCCTCACTCGTAGCTTGTCAGGGAGCTGTGGGTCTCACCACCTACGTAAGCTCATGGACCTGCACTTGTGTTCTGTGGACATTTTCTAGTAACTTGTTCCATTAAAATCCTAGAAAAATATCAAGATGTTTCCCCAACCTGTCCTAGTTTACCTGCTAAGACAACTGTAGATTGTGCTGCTTGTCAAACAGCCTATCAGCCCCTGAGAATACTTGGTAGTGTGTTGTTTCACTCATCAGGTGCAGGATCCAGGGTATAAACATCATAGTCCAAAGTTGCGTTTTATGTTGAAGACACTACTGCTACTGCAGGGATTTCAGGGTGAGCAAAGGAACAGGCCGGGCCTTCTACATGAGGAGGCCAAGGGCAGGTGATTCTGGCCTGCTCCGCTGGGAATAGGCTGCGCCCATAACCCACTGTGTTTCTCAGTCTTAGTTTAGCCCATGGGTTACTGCCTTGGACGCACGGTCTTCATACACCTTGAGAGGTATTTTTTCATTTCTCTAAGTGCAGAAATAAACCCCGAAACAGAGCCGGGTTCAGGTTGGAAGGAGTGGGAACAGGGTGGCCTCACTTGTAGCTACCCACTCTACATGACCTCACACTAAGACAGGGCTGCTCTTGGCATTTACTACTCAGGGATGCTGAGAAGTTTCGGAGCCCAATAGTCCTCAGTGTCTTTACCTATGAAATGAGTTTCACAAGTATTTTTGGTCGTAAAACTGGTGGAATCCCAAATATGCATTAAAACACATGGCAGGATGTCTGACATAGATCGAATATTTGGTGATAAGCAGCTGCTTCTAGTATTACTGTAAATCTGGAAGATCTGTTGCTCTTTCTGGAAGGGGTGTGTGTGTGTGTGTGTGTGTGTGTGTGTCAGGGAGGCTACAACTCAATGTGAAACTGAATAGTGAATCAGGTTGAAATGCTACTTTGTAAGTGTTCCCCCAATAGAATGCATTACTTGATAAGACATTGGGGCATGTCTCTGCTGGTACCAAATAATCCAAAGCTCCTGAATTTTTATGAAGAACCACACTCCCCTTTGTAACAGCTTGTCTTCCACCAAAACAATTATTTTCAATCGTATCACCTTCACCAAAAGTCTATCCTTGGGTCTCCCAAAGCCTCCATGACAACAGGGCCAAAAAACTCTGGCCATTCTAGTGAGAGGGCTAGTTAGGTACAGACACAATTACATGAAGCTTGTTACAAAATTTCTATGCCCTCACAACACTAGAATAAACTTCTTCCAGGAAGAAATAATTGAAACCTGGTCCAGACTGTGTCCCAGTATAAGACAGGAGAAGTCTCTGTCACTTACAGAAGCATCGCTGGAGGGGAAACCTCTTGGTCAGACAGTCTTCTGATCACTCATGAAACTGGGTGAATTCACCAGCCATGTCCTCATGTGCATCTTGTAAGAGTGTTTGAGGTGAACTGGACTCATGAGGTGAAGTTATCCCCAGGGAGGCAGTCCACTGGACACTGCAACATCCTGGAAAGCCGCCACTCCCAGCAGATGGGAAAGCACTAGATCGGAGACTTTAGGGCCTCACTTCACCTGAGAGTCACCCTCACCTCTCAAGAAATCTGTGCAGAGGCTGGGGATAAGCCCCCTGGCTCATGCCCTGCAGAGGACCACTCTTCCTATAGATTCCTGTCAGCCAGGTGACAATTCCTCTCAGCTTTATCAACCATATAAAAACATTGCACAGAGAAGTCTTTCATCATCTTTTATATAAGGCCCAAGACACCTCATTTGAAGGTCTAGCACTGGTCAACTTGCAGCTGCACTAAAATCGGTTCCTGCAGAAGGAACTGAAGTTACCCCAAACCCCAGAATCCCTTGACTCAGCACTCACCCATGGCTGCCCTCTGCTAGACCCCTTCCACTCAGGGCTCTTTTTGTAAGCTGTTTAGGCCCTCGAGGACATCTCTCTCTCTCTCGCTCGCTCTCGCTCTCGCTCTCGCTCTCTCTCTCTCTCTCTCTCTCTCTCTCTCTCCATTGGTGATACTCTTGGACTCCACCATTCCACTGGGTGGGTTTGATCCTGCTCAGTCTAGGGTACTCATATCTCCACCATAGACACAGAGATTCCAAAGAGAGATGCAAGTTTGGGGGTCAACGTTCTTGTGAGCAGATAATGTTTAATGACATTAAATTTCTCCAGTATAATTGAAGAAACCAAGCCAATTCAGGTATACATACTTTTTAATAGTATCAAATGACAAGAAAAAGGAAATAAGCAGAGACTTAATGTTTAACCTCATGCTTTTTTTCTGGACTCCATCTAACTTGTTGTAAACTTATTACATATTTCCAAAGAAGTTATTATTCTGATTCTAGGATATCTCATTCGCTATCACAAATAAAATGAAAGGTTTCCTTGCTGGTTTTATAAAAACAAAGACTCTTACACTTGCAATGGAAGAACAAAATTCTTTTGTGATCAATAACACAAAATCACAATCAAGCAACAGTATCACAAAAGTAAAAAGACACATGTGATTGATAGCATTTTTCAAATAAGATGTGCAAGCTATGTCAATCTTACAAAAAAAGAACAAGACTTCAAAAAGTCATAAAGAAAACACATGGCCATTTTCAAGTAACCTCAATTGAATAGACTTCCAGATGTTATGTACTGTATTTTCCTCACCCTCATTTGATGCTTCACTGCTTGGAAAGCTGACTGCTCTTCACAAACTCAGAGAATGAGCCTCATTTCACAAAGGGTAGGAGTTACACTTGTGATGTTGCTGTGGCCACTCCCTGTCCCTGCCATTCACACTTCCTCATCAATCCTGTAACTCATTCATGGCAGCCTCTATCTCCTCTTTCCAAGCCTCGTCATATAGAGTTGGGCAGGACCTGGGATCGATCTTATTAACCTTGGCCACATGCTCCAAAACTTTCATCTTCCTGGTTTCAGCGTAGGTCCTTGGACCCCACAGAAACTCATAGCGAGTAGGATCACTATTGGGCACCTGCCGATAATCTATGTACTGTTCCTGTACTAAATCCTCGGTGATGAATTTCCACCGTTCCTCTGTAGGAAAGTTCTCCCTCTTTGGTAACATCTGCCTCCTTTTCAGTACTTCCCTTATGTCCTCCTCACTGGCACAGTTGCCCTTTACAAAGATGACAGTCACGAGCACTACCAGGAGGTCAATTTTGGGAATAATACAGTCATCAGCTATTATCCCTTTATAATTGAGGCCCAAGACAGGGACAAGGTCATACATGTGGCCAGGGGGATCTCTCTCCCTCACATCAATGCCAAAGGTAAGACACATGCATTCACAGACTTCCTTGAAGATCAGAGGGAAGTGCTCATGCTGACTGTGGTCCATAGTGTGCAACATTTCTGCCTTGGTGACCTGCTGTGTCTTTTGAAATTTCAAGAGTAAGAACTCCACCAATTTAGCTGTCTTGTCATCTATGAACACGCGGCGCAAGATCTGAGGGACCAGCACATCCAGTGAGGTTACTGGATCCTCCTCTTCACTGCTGGAGCACAGGCTGGATTCGCTGCTTACACTGGAATCCATAGTAACGGCAGAGAGAAGACAAACCTGAGGATTCTGGGAAAAATTTAGTGTTCTTGTCAGAGGCAATTCACTTCCTTTACCCAAGATTTGAGTATAGGAGGAAGAAGAGAGAGAGGAAGCAGTGGATGCTACTATCTCCCCTTAAGATTTGATAACTTGTACCTCGGCAAAGCCACGTGCCCTACTTTGGCAGGATGGCCCCCTACTGGCTTGTTGTGGTGTGTTTTCTGACTGTGAAGATGTCCTTGGAGACAGCAAGAACTTGGTGATGAGGACTCAGATGCCTGGAAGATAAAGGGAGACTGTGAGTGTATTCAGGTGAGAACATCACTCTTGTCAGCTCTCACAAAGCCCCAACTTCATGGCGTCTCTTTGAATGGTGCTTTAAAGCTTCACAAGCTCCTGTTGTCTCAGAAGCTATGTCTCAAGAACCTCAGAGAGGAAGTGAGACTGCTCCTAGCGTTACAGCTGAACCACAGAGCCCAGGACCCTAAGGCAGACAGTACAGTGAGCGGGACCTGCATAAAGGAGTTGCCTTTGTCCTTGGGCCGGGAAGCCCTAGGTACGTATCAGGGCGTACACTCACCTTGACTCCCAACACTGTCTTGGCCTCCTTTGTTGTGTGACCTGTTAATACTCCTCAGACCCAGACCTAAACTGCCTGCTTTATGAATCTTCTATAGCAGGCATGGAGGGCCCCATAAACTGTAGCCATAAGCTCAGTCCTGGTCTTTCAGCCCTCACTGCTAGGGTAGGCTCTGTCTTGTGAGGTCCCTTTTATTTTGGGTGGTCTCTTTTCTCTCTGCTCACTCAGGATCCTCAAATGTCCTTGAGAAGAACTTGGACCCCAATTCTCTGCTGGCCTGAAGCAAACTGTCAGAAAAAGCATTTCGCAGCCTGATAGGGGACAACAGGCAGTAAAGGGGACAAGCATCTGGCCACTGCTGCCTGTAGGTAACAGCTTGAGATGGAAACAGTAAGTGGGGTCTGCGTGTCCTACAAAAGGGACCTGGATCCATCCTTATCTAGATGAAAGGTGAGGTCTGAGAATTTCCCCAGGATAACCTGGGGCCACCTTCTTTAAACCACAGCCCTAAGTCTCTGAGACTTTCAAAGAGGAAGAGAGGGAAAGCCAGTTCACCTATGTTCTCTGAGCTGAAGTCAAGTGACAAAGGGACTGTTTGATCTTAGGGCACTATGTGTTCTTTAGACAGGGTTCCCTCTGCCCTCATCTACATGCCTGCATTTGCTGTCCAATTTAAGGCCCCTCATACCAAGGTCTTCACCTCTCTGAGACCCCGAGCTAAAAGGCTGGTATTAGCCTGAAAGCCCTGCCCAGTTTTAATGAGATGACCTCAGCCACACAGTAGATGTCTGGAGAGTACCCACCTACCTGTGTCACAGGCAGTGGTGCCCTTAATCCTCTCTTACGGCTCCTACCTTGACTCTTAGCAGACTCTGGGATCTGTGTGTCTCCTGACCAGATGGGGTTTCCTATGCCAACCAGAAGATGCCAGCTAGTTCAAGTCCTTCACTTCACTGAGATCTCCAGGATTCTCAAAAGAAGTGAGCAAGCACCCTTCCCATCATTGCTGCATGGGAACTTCAGTGCTGGCAGAAGTAACTGTACTGTTTCTCCTGTGATGTGGGACCTCTGTTATGGTTTAATCTAGATTTTTCCCAACAGCCTCATTGGAGCATAGGCAGTACCATTGGAAGGTGACGGGATTATGGGGCTTATAGTTGACTTGTTAGGAGTTAGGACCTGATCGGACGAGGAAAGGCACGGTGAGTGTGACAAAGCACGTTGCATCTCCCTTCCTGGCTCCTTGGTTGACCCTTTGCTTCCTGGAGGACTTATGGTGAGCAGGTTTCCTCCCATCAGGCCCCTGTACTCTGCTATTCTGCCTTGGAGCTGCCTGACTGGACTGAAATGTTTATAAATTGTCAGCCCCAATGAACTTTTCCTCCATTAAATTGGAGGTTCTGGGTATTGTGACTCAACAATGATATCGCCTTTGTGCTTGTGTAGCTTCTCCATCTTCCTCTTGTCAACCTAACCTTCCTCATTACCACCCCTCAAGAAAAGAAATGGCCTTTCATCTTGAGATCAAAACATCATCTCCCTGATGACTCTCCACCTTGTTTTTGCCACGTAGTGCTTTTGAGGGCTAACGCAGAGGTGAGGCAGACTCTGGAGTTTGTTAATTCTGGGTTGAAGACATTCACGATCCTCATGAAGAGTCCATAGCATGGGTCTGGCAGCTCCTGGGGTTCTTACTCTGCTGACTAGATAAAGCACCCACTACTGACCTGTGGTCTCCTCTTGGACCACTGTCACTTCAAAGTTCTGCCACCTGCAACCACTTAGAATTGTGAACAATCCATATTGAGCCACCTTCACTTGGAACTCCAGGCTGGTAATACAGGAAGCCAGACTGGTAATAGGACCCATTTTTATGGGCGTGGATTACCTTTACACCTTTGGTGCTGGAAAACTGTGATGTGATGAACAGCAGCAGATATTCAAAATCCAGCCTCTGGAAAAAGCACACCTTGGGGGGAGAGAAATAAATGAAAAACAGAGAAGTATATCTAGAGGCACCCAGAAGGACCTGACAGGAAAATTAAAAATTACAGAGAAACAGAAGAGACAGGTAAGAACACAGAAAAAAAAAAACCAGTCCGGAATTTTTCCCTGGCTTCTGTCTCATGGGAAAGGAAACAGAATCTGTAGAATAAAGTGAAACCTAGGAACCTCGGAGAAAAGGCAGTGGTTCAGTGGACTGGCAGCTGCTGTGATCTGCAGGGATGGTGTGGAGTTTTGCTCTCACAGAATCCTGACAGCTGGTGAATGATCCCTGAACAGGTGCCTACCCTGTCTTTGGAGAGTCAATGAGTGTCTCAGTTATTTTTCTCTCTCATTGTTCAGATAAAATGCCTGATGCCCAAAGTTAGGGAAGGGAAGGTTTAATTCTTACAGGTTGGAGGTTTCAGTCTGCACTCAGTTGACTCCAAGTGGCAGGGTGGCAGGGCGGGGCTGCCGTAAACAGCAAGCAGGAATGGCAAAAGAGAAAAAAAAAACATACCTTCTTCGGGACGTTACGCTGTATACTGGCTCCACCTCGGGCGGGTGTAGCACTCAGACCACCAATTCTAGTGCTAGACAACGAACCAATCACAAATACTAGATTGAGTGGCGACTATAATTGCATGAGATTTGAAGGGGGCATTTGACATATAAACCATAACATTGAGCTTTGGTTCCATTCTAGGAAAAGTTTGAGTATTGGAACTTGAGACTCAGGATCACAGAAGATTTACTAAACAAGTAATGGGAGCAATAACCAAAATGATCAAGGACCTTTTAGAAGACACTATCAAGCAGCTAGGGGAGCTAAAGAAAATGATACAAAGAATGAATTAACATCTCAGTAAATAGATTACAATGAAAAGTTTCAATCACAAATCCAGGAGATTAAAAATCTTGGGCAACAGAAGCTACTAATATGAATACAGAATTTCAAAATTAGAAGGCAGTGAAGCTTTCAAGACCAACTACTTAAAGTCACCTTAAAAGCAGTAGGAGAACATGAAAAATGGATCCCCACTGGTGTTAGATGATGTAAAGAAGATTAATCTCAGAGTAATTGGGATAAGTGAAAAATCCAAAGATAACACAAATTGCATAAACATTCTGTTTACAGAAACGATAGCAGAAAACTTCACAATATAGGGAAAAATAAACATGCAGATGAGTGAGGCATACAGAACTCTGAACATGAACAGCCAAAAAGGAACTTCTCCAAGTCACATTGTTTTCAGAATACTAGCAGTCCAATATAGACAAAATATTAAAAGCTGTTAGAGAAAAGCGACAAATCATGTCTAATGGTAAACCCATTAAAATAACTGTAAACCTCTCAACACATATCTTAAAGGGCATAAGAGCTTACAGTGACGTTTTTAGAATTAGAAAAGGTAGCAAACTCCAGCCCTGACTTACAGCTCTTGAAGAACTGTCATTCAAAATTGATCAGAAATAAGTTACTTCCATGAAAAGGAGCACATCAAGAAATTTGTGACTCCCAAACCAGATTTATTAAAAAAAATTCTCAGCGATATCCTAGAAAGACACAATGAGCCAACAATGCAAATTAGTCAAATAGAATGAATATGCCTTGCAGGATAAGCATCAAAGCAGAAGGGAAAAAAAAGGAAATCAGTAACAGGTAAACAACGCAGTGTCAGGAATAAGTCAATACCTTTCAGGAATAAATCTCAATTATTCAATTAAAAGACAAAAATTGAAGAATGTGTCAAGAAATAAAACCCAACAATAAGCAGTATACAAGAAACACACTGAATTACAAAATAAACTTACAGCCAGGGATATAGCTCAGTGGCACAGCGCCTGCCTGGGAGGTGCATGGTCCTGAGTTCGATTTCTTGTACCAATAAATAAATAAATAAGTAAATAAACTTACAGATCAGAGGTCAATGGATGGAAAACAACACTCCACGCAGAGAGAACCTGGAAAAAAGCAAGAGTTGTTATCTTAATTTCAGACAAAGTGAGTTTTAAACCAAAACTGATCAGAAGGGACAAAGAATAGAGGAGATAAAGAACACTATATAATGATTAAAGGAATAATCCAAGGGGAAGAGATAATTATAAACATGTAAGCACCAAACACTGGCACACTTAACTTCACAAAACAAACACTAATAAAAATCAGATATACACCAACGCAATTATAATCAGGGACCCCTATACTGCACTATCACAAATAGATCTTTTAGATAAAACAAATTGAGAAATATGAGAGTTGAACCAGCTTCTAAAAATTGACTTATAGATATCTACAAAGTGTTTCTCCCTGCCAAAACACATTCTCAGCAAAACACAGGGCATTATCTTTTCTTTCTTCTTTTCTTTTTGAAACAGGGTTTCACTATGAAGTTCAGGCTGGACTTAAACTTACTTTGTAGCCCAGGCTGGCCTTGAACTCATGGCAAAAATTTCTGCCTCAGCCTTCCAAGTACTAGAATTACAGGGATGTGTCACCACACCCAGCATAACATATGGGACTTTCTCCAAAACAGACTCTATGCTAGCTGATAAAGCATGCTTAAGTAAATGCAAGAGAATCAAAATTATTCCATCCATACTATCAGATCATAGTGGTATGAAAGTAGGAATCAATGGCAAAAGAAATTACAGAAAAGATGAAACACAAGAAAGTTAAACAATACCTTCCTGAAAAATCAATGGATCACAGAAGAAATCAGGGAAAAAATTAGGCAGTTCTTAGAATTAAATAATAATGCTAGTACAACATACTGGAAACTATGGGACACAATGAAAGCTGTCTAAAGAAAATTTTATAACAATGAATGCTCACATTGCAACAGCAAGCAGAAACACAGAAATGAAACCCAAGATTTGGAGGCAGATTTTTTTATGTAAATGGACACTGACTGTGATTATTCCCAAAATATCAGGCCCTAAACTCCAGTGTTCTAGGGCTTTTATGAGATAAGCAGGCAGGAAGTACAGAGGCAGAATGGCTTGTCAATTGGGAATTGATTTATACAATGTACATCATAGTGACCGGCTATGTTTGAGAGTTACCAGCTGTTTCTAAGAGACCCGAAGGAACCAGAACTGGAACAGGAAGTATTATTACTTGGTCAACTAACAAAGTGAAATATTCTGGCAGGGATGGGGGTGGGGGTGAGTAGGATGGGTGCGCTTTCTGCTGCAACGTCACAAAACCAGAATGAATTCAAATAAATAACCTAACAGTGTACCATGAGGTCCAATGAAAATTATCCAAACACAAAGCTAGTACAGTAAAGGAAATTACAAAGATCAGAAGAGAAATTAGTGAAATTGAGACTAAAAAAATAACCAATGAAGTGAAGGATTGGTTTTATGAACAAATAAAGAAAATTGTCAAACTCTTAGACAATTTTACCAAAACAAGGAAAGAAAAGACCTAAATCAGAGCAATTATATTTCTGAAATGAAAAAAGCAAAAAGTCACAATGGACTTTGCTAAAATCCTGAAGATCATCAGTACCTACTCTAAGAACCAAATTCATGGTTCAATTATGGCCAAATTCATAAAAAATGTGGAGGGTCAAAAGGTTTCATTTTAAAATCAAGAACAAGACAAGGGTGTCCACTCCTGTTCCATATAATTCTGAAACCATTTTCCAGAGCAATCAGGCAAGAGAAAGATATGTACATGAAAGGAATAATTATTATTATTTGTAGATGACATGATCTTTGACATAGACTATGCCAAAAACTCCAGCAAAAATCTCCTAGAATTAATAATCAATTTCAGTAGCATAGCAGGCTACAAAGTCAACACACAAAATTCAATAACATTCCTTGGAATTTCCCATAACCAAGAAATGAAAGCTCTCTAAAATGAAAACTCAAATACGCTGAAAAAGGAGATTGATGAGTACATCAGAAAATGCAAAGATACCCTTGCTTTTGGATAGGCACAAACAATATAGTCAAAATGCCCATAATTGCAGAACAGTTATTCAGATTTAATGCAATCTCAATCAAAATACCAATAGCATTCTTCATAGAACTAGAGAAAACTTCCTAAAATCCATACGAAACCAAAAGCGATGTAGGACAGCAAATGAAATCCTGGGCTTTGAGAGGAAGACAGGAGGCACTGTGACCTCAGATTTCAAGTTACGTTATAAAGCTACAGTGATAAGGACAACACGATACTGGTGAAAAACATACGTGGGGATCAATGAAACAGAATAGAGTGCACTGAAACAACTCCAGGCCCACTCAGCTCCCTTCTATTGAAAAGGGGGAGGTGTACAAATATTTCTGTTTGAAGAAAGAGAGCCTTATTAACAAATGGTGCTGGGAAAATGGGCTATTGACATACTGAAGATTGAACCTAGGCCCATATCTCTCAGGATACACTAAAGCAAAATGAAAATGGGTGAAAGATCTAAATTATCAAAAGAGAGACAATCTGCTGGTAGAAAATATCAGTAAAATTCTAGAAGACAGAAAAGGTCTTTGTGAATATAATCCCAGGTGTGCAAGAAATAATACTGATAATCAATAAACAGAATAATATCAAACTAAAAAGTTTCTGCACAACAAAGGAAACAACCCACAGATAGACAACTTACAGAACGGGAAACTTTTTTCCATTTACATGTCAAAGGACAAATATCTACAATATGTAAAGAATTTTTAAAAAAAAACAAGGCCCCCAAATTAAAATACTCAGTCAATAAATGGGCTTCTGAAGTGAACAGCACTTCTCAGATGAAGAATTAAACATGGCCAATAAATTCATGAAAAAATGTTGAACATTATTTGCCATTCAAGAAATGCAAATGAAAACAACATTGATATTTCACGTCACCCCAGAATTAATGACTATCTTCAAAAACTCAAATATAGCAAATGCTAGCAAACCTACATGAAAAAGTGAACCCTCTTGCATTGCTGTTGGGAATGAAATCTGGTATAGCCGTTATGGAGATCAGGTGGAGGTTATTTAGAAAACTAACATTGGAAATTTTATTTAACTGAGATATTCTGCTTCTAGGTAACTTCAGGAGAGATTAAAGGAATCGTATCAGTGATACCTAAACACCCAGGTTTATTCCATCACAATTCAAAAGAGCTAAGTCTTGGAAGCAGCCTATATGTCCATCAAGAAATGAACAGATAAAGACGATGCAGTATTTATACACAATGGAGTACTACTCTGTCATAAGCAGGATAAAATTAAATCTTTGATAGGAAAATGAATGCACTTTGAGACCATACTTAAGTGAACTAAATCACAAGGAATTCAAAGTATAAATATCATATTGGTTCCCAACTATGAAACCCAAAATACAAATAGCAAAACAAAATAGAATAGTAAATATTGACATAGATCTTTAAGATATGGGAAGGGAGTCAAAGTAAGAGAGTGGAGGAAGGAAGGAGAGGCATAAAGTAAAAAACAGGAACTTGTGAAGCTGACACACACAAAATTTCTCAGTGAGTAAAGAAACCATTATATATGCCAAACATGTTAATGCACATATTCATATGTACATATATATTTTTTTTCCAAGACATGCCGGGAGGGCCTCCTTCCTTCCTTGCATGAGAAAGAGATAAAAAATAAACATGTGTGATGCCTTTGTACCAACTCCTCATGAGGAGTGTAATCATTATGTATTATAAACATGAACTAACAAGAAAAACCCTTCAGTCCTTGCCCAAGTTCCTCTCCTTGATTCCCTGCAAATCCTGGGCTGCTCCCTTTGCGGACAGGACATGTCTCCTCCCGATACCTGAAGAAGATCCTCACAGCAAGGTCACCTCCTTGAGACCACAGAGACAAAAACACAGTACACCTGGACATCTCTGTAAGGGTTTCCCGGAGTGACCCAGGAGTAGAATCCGGAGGCCCTCCCTTGTGCGGTGCAGGCCTGGGCATTCACACTTCCCTGCTGCTGACTTGTGAACGCATCTGGCAAATCAAGTCCACCATCTTCCTAGGATAGCAGAGGTGGAAGTACTGGGCTCTTCTCCGCGTTCCTGCCTGAGGTCACCCCCACCTACCAGCAGGGGCAGGTTTCCTGTATCTTAGATCTGCTGACCTGAGGCCACACTGCTAAGACCAAGGCTCTCTCCTTCCTGACACCAAGAACTAGGGGCAAAGGTGCACTGCATCCTCCAGGCGCTCTTATCTGGGTGGAGGTAACCCTCTGATCTAGTGAAAAGTGTCCCCTCAATGTTCCTGTAAATCCTCCCCTTGCGTCCTGGAAACAGCTCCACCAGGCTGTGAAAGCGAATCCTCCTCCTTCAGATCTAGGTAGGAATGCAGGACAGCACTCAGATTGAAAGAATGAGCAGGCAGAGTCCCATCCGTCATGTGTCCTGGGACCCCCCAGTTCTGCCTCATTTCTCATCTTGACTGGACCAGGGACTGTGTCTCCCCTTTTCCTGAGGCCTTGCTCCTTCTTCAAAGACCCTAAGGTCCCTATACCCTGCTGAAGAAGTCAGGAACCCCCTGCCTGATAAGCCCACATGGGGCTACCCTGGACTCAGAGCAAGGGCAGATTCCTGTGGGTTCCCCTCTTTTCTCCCTCCTCTGCGCCCAAGCCTGTTACTGTCCTCAGGTCCTCACCAACGGAAGTTGGGGAACCAGGCATGCAGGCACCATGCCCAGGGTCTGTCGGGTCTAATCACTGGGGGAAAGACTGCCCATGGGGCTCCTCTGGTGGGGTGGGGAGGGGACAT
>PVJX010033023.1:0-19951 GCA_004027295.1 Dolichotis patagonum
CAGGGGCTGCAAACCCATGCATCCAGGCATGTGCCACAAGTGAGTAGGGCAGGTCGGGAGGGACTGAGGCTTCCTGTCCTGGGGTGACCAGTGGGCTGCCCATGTCCAACTGTGGCCAGCTGGCAGTCACAACCAAAGACAGCACATCAGGATCCTCAAGAGGGTCTCAAAGTTCACATTTGCAGAGAGCCCTCAGTGTTTAAATGCTGGTGACAGATTTATACAAGACACTGTCTCAGATTATGTGTTTGCCAGACCTGTCTGCTGATTATAGTTTGCAACCCCTGACCTTGTTTTTAGCTCCATGTGCCAGGTTCCATGTTTCTAGGGAAGAATTTGCAGGTTTCAGTAGAATGTTTGCTCCCTGAAGGCAGAAATACCTGGATCTATTTTGGCCATTGGTTTATCTTTGGAACCTAGAACAGTGCCTTACATATAGTAGAGGCTCAGTATTTTTTTAAAGTGAATGATATATTGAATGCAAGCAAAACTATGTGACGTAAAAATAACTTTTAAAAGATCCCCATTTTACAGATGGGAGATGAAGTCTCAGAAGGGCCAAATCTCTGGGTATTGTGGCAGCGCTGGTCCTAGACCGGGATCTCACCTGTACTCAGGGCCATCTCAGTGCTAGCTGGGGCCCTGTGTCTGCAGCGCTGTGGTTGGGTATGTGCCTTGGGGAGTCGTCTGGGGCTGGAGCTGAGGCTGAGGGTGTAGGGGAGGTGGTGGTGATGGTAGTGTCCTTGACTGGACACAGAAGCCTTGAGCATTTGCTTCCCTCAGCCACTTCTGCTCAGGACGCTCACCCCGTCCAGAGAGAACAATCTACCCCTCCCCTCCCCCTCCCTACCCAGTTAGCGACCATCCTCAGGGTCCCCCTCCCCCCTCCCCTAAACGCCCAGAGCCCTGAGGGAGAGGGGGAAAGAACTGAGGATGAGGGTGGAGGTGCAGGGAGGAGGGAGAGGGAAGGGGATGGGTTAAGAAGGAGTGTGTGATGTCAAGCAAAAAAGACAACATTAGACACAGATGCTGAGATGGCGTTTATCGCGGCAAAAAAAGGTGAAGTCGCCGAGGGAGAAGGGGTAGGGGAGGGGTGTGGTGGGGGGCGGGGGCCATGGAAGCTAATACATGGTGCACTAGGTCACACGACGGACACTGGGGGTGGGTGGGTGGGTGAGGTGGGCATGGCCCAGGCATGGCAATGGGGGGAGGGGAGGAGAGGGCGGTGGGCCCCAGCCAGGAGCTTCTGGAGGTGGCGGGAGGAAGTGGGTGCGGCGCTGGTCGCAGAGGATGGAAGGAATCAGTTAAAGGGGGTTCAATGGAGGCACTGGAGGCATGGCCACATTCCAAGACAAGGAATGCCGGACAGGACAGCAGGCAGGAGCCAGGCCCGGGCAGAGGGAGCAGCCTGGGTCTTGGGCCCTTAAACTAAAACTGGGAAGAATCAAGAGACCTTAGAGGTCCTCCGGTCCCCCGTTTTCCAAGAGAAAGCCAAGCCTGGGGAGAGGCTAGCTTCAGGCCCTAAGGATTTAGCAATCATGTCTCCAAATACAGCCCCCACCCCCAATTCTTTGCCTACCCTGCCTCAATAGAGGAAGAGGGAAGACCTAACTCTTCGGACTCCCTATCTCCCAGAGGGAGGCTCGACAGGAGCTTGGAGGATGAGCCCACTTCCCAGACGGGAAGCTGCGCCAGTCCGTACCCTTCCAAACACCTCTCCCACTCCCGGGCCAGGCGATCTGCGCACCCAGCCCTTCAGGAATAATACTGACGCCTTGAACTCCTTAGCTCTGGGGCAGGTGATACCTTGGGGTTCTCTCAAATCGAACCAGATGCGGGCCATGCTTCCAGGGGCCTGAGATGCCAACACAAAGAAAAAAAAATGACTCCCCACGTCCCCTGGCTCAAACCCAGTACAAAAGTGACTATTTACAATGAAGGCGTGGGGAGTGCGAGGGGTACAGGGAAGTGTGTGGGGCCGGAGTGAGCGCTCCGCGGAAGGGAGGCCACGCCCCCTGGACCCGCCTTTTAAAGGGACAAAGCCAAACAGCGAAGCTATCTCTAGAGGCTCTCTATCCCCAGGGCGGGGCAGACCCTAGGGGTGAGGGATGAGGGTGGGGCATGGGATGGGGTGCGGGTGGGGAGGCATTGGCGGTGGGAGGAGATGGAGGAAAGGTAGCAACTGCCTCTAGCCTCCCCCCCTCCCCCCTTGCCGGACACACAGTTTTCCGTGGGATGAACACAGAAAAGGGTTAATCAAAAAGAGTTCGATGAGCGAGTCTGACGGTCGAGTGGGGCGGGCTGGAGCAATGAGGCCGCAGGTTCCGGTGGCCGGTGGTGATGGAGTCACTTAGAAGATGAGAGGTTGGTGGTTTTGGGGTGTGGAGTAGGGTGGGGGAAAGGGAGTGGGGGAGGAGGGGTTAGGCGGTCTCCACCGTGTATTTCTGGGAGGCAAGAGAGTCCTAGGTTGGCTGAGAAAGGGTTAAAAACCAGCAGCCTTCACCACCACCACCACCCCCGACCGAGACTTTCCCCGTCTCCTTCTCTGCAACCCGGCAGTCCCCAGCGCGACTGGCGAGGATGCTAGGGGGACCACGGACCCTACACACGGCTGCGGCGCGGTGGACGGAAGCCCTCTCCCGAGGCCGCGCGTCGAGCGGAGGACAGCGAGCGTGGCTGGGCGTCGGGATTCCACGGGAGCGTAAACCAGGGTCCTCGTCCCGTCGCGCCCCGACTTGGGTATCACACTGCCATTCTGCCTGCCCTTCCTGACATCCAGCCGGCCTGGGGTCAGGAAAGCGCTGGGCAGGTGCGCGGCCCACCGCGAAGGCCTTGCCTGGCTGTCGCGACAGGTGCACTCCCAATCAGCAGCTTGGACGCACCAAGTTGCTGTCCGCATCGCCACTCTCGTTAATACTTTTTACAACGCTCAGTCTTATCACAACATCGAATCCTGGTCTTGAAACAGCAATCAAAGGAGGTGGGGGACCTCCTCCCGGTTTAGGGACAGTTGGTGACCAACCGGAGGCAAAGGGAGGATGAGGGTGTGGGAGGGGAGGAGCAGGCTGGGAGAAACAGAACACGGGATGCTGAGAGATTTGGCGGTCAAGAAGGGAGAAGTACCACCAGAGAAAAATGGTACTGTAATGTTCCAAGTATCGCTCCCCAGCCATCCACCCATGGTTCCCACTTGCAAGTGCAGGGCAGGCATCAGGGCAGGTAAAGATGGCAAGAGTTTGCCTTCTGATCCTGCCCAGCTAATTATTGCAGTGATGCCTCCTTGCCCAGGTAGAGGTGGCTGGAACAGGGCAGAACATGGCTGGGCAGGTTGGCTCAGAGTCCCCTAGAAAGGGGGGACGAAGGAGGTGAATTTGGCACATTGAACCCCCTGTTATCATAAGTGCTTTGAGGCCCTTCTCCCACATTCCGTTGGTACTGCCCCTTAGGGCAGCAAAAGAGGGGCTGAGTTTATCTCCCCCTCCTGGATTTTACTGCTTTGCCCAAAAAAGGACAACAGGGGGTTCTCCCTGGCTGGTGGAATTTGGAGGGGGGGGATCAAAAAAGGTAGGGGTTGGTTGAAAAGGAGAGGGTTTTTTTTGTTTTGTTTTGTTTTTTCTTATAAAGATTCTAAGAAAAATTCAGGGCAGGAGGAGTAAGAGAGGGGGACCCAATTTAGCTCAGTGTCTACAGACTTTTTCAATGCCTTTTCTTAGGGGCCTCCTTGAAGGATGGTCCCGTTTCCTCTACTCAGATAAGGTCCTCTCCCCCCCAAAGCGGCTCAGTTCCAAGGAAGTTTGGCACTTTTTAAAATGGGAAAATGGGAGACAGAATTGAGTTGAGGAGGAAGACAGACATAGACAAAGATAGACAGGACAGAGAACACGGAGCCACAGACAGCCAGAGAAAGGGGCATGCTGGGGGGAGGTACTGGAAGCTGAAGGGTAATGAGAAGGAAGGAGACAATTCAGTGCAGCAAACACTTATTAAGCACCTACTGGGTGCTGGGGGGGCGACAGGGAGGCCGCTCAGAGTCTCTGAGATCTGATTGGCTAATAGGGGAGAGGGGGGAAACAAAGAAATGATGGGTTTTTCACTAGTCCCCATCCCTGCCCCCACATCTGTGTCCCTTCTGTACAAACTGCAGCACAAAAGATTGAGGTCAGATTGCAGAAGGGATTTTTCAAGAAAGGGGAAGATGGCAGGATGAGTTTCCCAGGTTGAAACAGGGAAAGGTATCTGGCTCCCCATTCACCAACATGGTGAGTGAACTAGCTCATTGAGCTAGCAAACGACCTTTCAGATGGCCCTAGCTGCTGGGGTGGGGGGGTCTCCAAGAAGCATGAATAGGAAGGGGTTTGTCACACAGACACCCAAGGGAACACTTTTCAGGAGGCCCAGCCTCCAGAGCCATGTCTGTGTGACAGGAGTAATGGACCCAGCTGATTGGGACCCAGACTCCAGCCAATGAGTTTGTAGAAAGCGGCTGCCAAGCAGAGGATGCAAATGATATGCAAATGAGCTCATCTGCTCCCCACCTCCCCAATCTCAGACCTCACTTCACCTCTCCCTGGTTTCTTCCCCTCTTGAAGGCCTGGGGGATTGTAGGCAGATAGTTCAGCTAGATACTGTCATCTCCACCTTTACATGGAGATACTGTGAAATACTATAAGGTCTCTTGGGAGGTGGAGGGGAGCAGTGGCCTACCAAGCCACCCCCACCTCGAATCCCAGCACCCCCCCCCATAGAAGATATGTACAAAGTTATATCAAGAATTGTTTTGGCACTCGGATCTCCATCTGGGCTCAGTGTGGAGATTAGGGGTGGGGGCATCAGTGATAGGAGGTGTGAGATAGGAATGCAGGAAATGGGGCCTGCCCCTCACCCTGGAGATGACAAAGGCATGGAGTCACCCCAGTGCCCAAGCTGTAGTCTCCCACTGGATGGAAGGGCCAGGGTAGGAAATTCAGTGCAAGGTACCTTGAAGGCTATTGCTTTCTAAGGATTTTCACATTTTTATTTGGGGGTGGCTCTCTAGTGAGGGGCAGGGGCCTCCTAGGCATTAGGGTGGGAATTGTCTCCGTGGCTTTTCTTCTCTCCTTTTTTAGGGGGAAGACAAGGAGGAGGCCAGATTCCCCCAAAGCCATGGAGAAGAAAAGGGTCTGGAAGACCTAGGAGGGGGACAATAGGGGGAGAGAGGGAGCATGGGGTGCTCCCCCCAGAGATGCTGATGATGGAACTAGGGCCCTGAGGGCCCTGCTTTGGGTTAAAGAAAGTGGGCATGGTCTCCAAGGGGGCAGAGAGGGGAGATGGGGGCCGGAAGTGGGTCTCAGCTATCCCAGTCTATAGTTTTCAGGCCCTCACATTGCAGTTCACTGACAGGTCCTTACAGCTGACCACACAGTGCACTCCCCAAACAACTCTCAGGGCTGCCTGGCTTGTCAGACTTTGTCTGAATATCCTAGTTCCTTGGAGCCCAAGGTGAGCATGCCAAAACATTCTGATCCATCATCAGACACCATCGAAGTATGCCAGCCTGCTGGAAGCCACCAAGCTGATCTAATCCACCAGACCACACACACTACCATGACTCAGTGAATTCCACACCGGGCCACACTCGCCTGACAGCCACTGAACATCTGGCTCACCAGTCAATGAAACAAAAGCCACACAACACAGGCATGCACACAGAAGGTGGGGACAGGAAGGGGGTTCTTTAACAACAGTATTCTCTGGCTGCATCTCCCAAGCCTCCTGCCAGGGCACATTTGCAGTCTTGGTGTGTTTGGATGGAGGTGACCCTGACAGTATTGGGTTTTTTCCCCTGGGAATCCTCCAGATTGGACTCAAGCCCCACCCTTTATTCTTTTCCTAGGATGACCCCCAGGTCAATACCAAAGAGGGCTGTGGGTGGAGGATGGTCAGGGACTGGCCGGCCATCCAATACAGGAAGAGCATGCTTCATTCCAATGACATCACAGGAAGTGACCTCAAGACTCCACAGGAAGTACATACCCCTCAGATATCAGGTAAACAACCTTCAAGGAAGGACTCACTAAGACCTCATAGGAAATCCTTGTTTCTCATCATGACAGGAGTGACTGCTGGGAAATTGGTTCCTGTGTGCACCCAGAAGCACCCCAGAAAGTACTTGACTCAATGACATCACAATGGGACCCTCACACCCACTACTCTAGGAAAAGCCACAATGCCACAGCAAGTTGCTCCAGCCTTTCACAAAAGTGCTGTTCACAGGACTGGCCCAATCCCAGAGTTGGCTTCCTTCCCAGCAGCACCATCCCTGGCCCCATCCAACCTGACAACAAGAGTGAAAATTCCACCCAGAAGGGGCATCTCTGGTGGGGGCAGAGTAGCTGAGGGAATCTGGGGACTCTGGGGTCTCTGCTCCAGGTGTCCTATTTCAGCTTAAGTCTCCTCAGCTACCTCTACTCCCATCGCTTTCCTGGGATCTGGAACTGAAAGCAGAGAGTGGGGTGTTGCATTTTAGGGAAGCCCCTCATTCCAGGTGACCCAGAGGCTCCCTCCCCTCCTCCCATTTGGAAACAAAAACTTATAAAGGGGAAAAAATGGTCTTATCAAAGGAAAAAAGGGGAAAAAAAGGAGGGAAAGAAAGAGAAAATAACGCTTTGTTTTCTATTAAAATCAACAAAATGCAATATATACAGATATCACACAGACCTGGGCCCTGGGAGAGGAGGAGCAGGCCCAGTCAAGCACAGGGAGGGAAGGAGGAGGGGTCAGCTCAGGGCCAGGGAGGGGGCTTCTGAGCCCCTTCCCCAACCGCCACTCAATCCTGCCTACGACTACCAGAAGGGGAGGGTGCAGCCAGGCCTACCCCAGCCCCATCCCAAGACAGCAGGTCCACACCAAGCTGAGGTCAGGTCAGGAACTGGGGGAGGAGGGAGCAGAGGAGGAGGAGGAGGAAGAGGGGGGAGGAGGAAGAGGGGGAGGAGGGAGGAGGGCGGGCGCGCACACCACAGGCCTCATCCCACTTTCTGGGGGTTTGAGGCCCTCACCCCCTGCTCGTAGGTGACCCGCTGGCTGATGAGGTATTGAGCGGCTTGCGTGGCCGCGGGGCTGCCCGTGATGGTGACCCGCCGGTTCCGCGTGCCTGGCAGGAATTCGCCCTTCTTGGAGATCTGGATGCGGGCGCCTGTCAGCTCCTGGTACTCCACCAACGTCTTGCCCCCCTTGCCCAGGATGGCTCCCACCAGGTTCTCCGGCACTGCGATCTCCACCAGCTCCTTGGCGCTCTCGGCCGCCAGCTTCTCCGCCGTCAGGAAGCCGCCGGCTGCCCCCGCAGCCGCCGCGGCGGCCACCAGCGGGCCGCCCCCCGCGCCGGCCCCGGCGCCGGCCCCCGCCCCGAGGTACCCGTTGGCGGCCGCGGCCAGCGCGAAGGACCCCAGCGCCCCGGGCGGCGGCGGAGGCGGCGGCGCGGCGCCCCCTGCCGGCCCGGCCCCGGCCTCGCCCGCGTAGGACGCCAGCAGGTTGGCGGCGGCGGCGGCGGCGGGGTTGGCGCCCGCGGCCACGGCGGCCAGCACGCCGGAGGCGGCGGCGGAGTTGAGGCCCAGGCCCAGGGAGTTGGTATTGTAGCCGTAGCTGGCCAGCGTGTTGAGCGCCGTGCTGATGGCCAGCAGGTCGGTGCCCGAGAAGGCGGGCAGCGCGGCGGGAAAGGCGCCTACGCCCGCCAGCCCCGCGGGGCCCAGCAGGCCGGAGGCGGCGGCGGCCGAGGCGGCGGCCGCGGCGGGCAGCACATCCGCGGGGCTGGCGTAGGGCGAGCCGGTGGGGTTGGAGTTGGCCACGGGCCCGGCCACGTTGGCGTAGCTGATGTTGAGGCAGCTGCTGCTCTGGGGGTCTTCCTGTACCTTCTGCACGATGGCGCTCACGGCCTTGTGCACCTGCTCAGGCTCGCCGCTGACTGTCACCACGCGCTCCTGTAGGTTGATGCCCTCGGGCTTCTGCGACAGCTGCACCCAGGCACCTGATTGTTCCATCACTGCTTTCACCGTGGCGCCGCCTTTGCCGATGATGAGGCCCGCCGTGCTGTTGGGGACGATCAGCTTGGCCTGTGGGAGGAGAGACAGGGACACTGAGCAGTCTGAGGCATTTCTAGCTCCCCTGACAGGCACCAGTGTGCGCCTCCAGCCTGTGGGCAGTGTTGAGCTAAGAGCGGTGGCACAAGTTTGTAATTCCAGCTATTGGGGGAGCAGGGCTGCGGCAGCAGGATCTCGAGTTCCAGGCTAGCCTGGGCAACAGAGGGAGCCCCTGTCTCAAAATAAAAAGGACTGGGCATCTAGCTCTGGTAGAGAGCCCGTGAGTGCCATCTTCCGTACCGCAGTAAAATAAATGGCAAACCTCAGTTCCATCCTCAATATAGAAGGAAAAAAAGTATTAAGTATTTCCCCCATGATCAATAAATAACTGGCATTCCAGGTCCTTCAGCAGCCATATCCCGGGACCCCCAAGTACTTTCCTCACATCCAGCTTAATGGCTGTCCCCTTAGGGGCTCCTTCCACACCTTCTGTTACTGGGAATGCTTTATTTTATTTAATTGGGGGGGGATGCTCTATTTTTGTTCAGTGCTGGAAACTGAGCCCGGGAAGTACCAAGCTACATCACCAGCCCATTCATTCATTCATTCATTCTATTGGAGATTGAGTCCAGGGGTGCTCTACCACTGAACGACAGTCCTAGCACTTTTTATTTTTTGTATTGAGACAGAATCTCACTAAGTTGTCCAGGTTGGCCTTGAACTTATGATCCATCTGCTTCAGTCTCCCGAGTAGCTGAGTTTGCAGGAACCACCATGCTTGCTTTTTGGGTACTCTTGACTCCCAGCCCTGGGAAAGGCTTCAGGTCTCACTTTACAGATGAGCCACTCAAGAATTAAGAAATGAAGGACTTGCCCTAAGGCCCCCCAGATGGTAAAGGAGCCGAAGTGCATTGTCTTGGCCTCTGATCCACGGCACTCCGCACTCTATGACGTGGTCTTCTTACTTAACCTCCATGCTGCTGTTCTGGCTGAACTGTGTGCCCCTCACATTCTTCTGTCAAAATTCTGATCCCCCCCCCCCCGAGTACTTCACAATGTGCCTGGGTTTAGAGACAGGGTCTTTAAAGAGGTGATTAAGTTAAAATGAAGTCGTCAGGGTAGGTCCTCATCCACTAAGACTGGTGTTCTTAGAGGACTTGGACACACACACACACACACACACACACACACACACACACACACACACACACACACAGAAAGGAAAGTGTAAGGCGCCAGGGAGAAGATGGCTGTCCGCAAGCCAAGGAGAAGCTGCAGAAGAAACCAACCTTGCTGTCACAATGGCCTCGGACTTGGGGCTCCCAAATTGTTAGAAAAATCAATTTGTTAAGCCCCCCAGTCAGTAGCACTTTATTATGGCAGCCTAGCACACTGCCTCAGTCATCTTATTTGTAAAATGAAGCTAACAAAAAACTTCAGGTCTGAAAAGGCAGAGAGTTAAAGAGGAGGCCTTGTTTTAAAAGGCAGTGGTCCCTTCCCAGCTGCGGAGCACCCCATCCTTCAGCCACATTTGTGTCCATGCAGCTACAAATCTGGTCAGTCGTAATTATAGTGGGGACATTTTAAAACCAAGAATTCTCTTTTGCATCTCCAAGAGCTTTTTTTTTTCTTTTTCCTTCCTCCTGTCCTTCTTTTCACTGGTGTTGGAGATGGAAACCAGGGCCTCGGGCATGCTAGCCAAGTGTCCTGCTACGAAGTCACACTCCCAGCCCCCTCAGAATTTCTATACATAAATTCCTCCTCCTAGGTTAGGGATTTAGCTCAGTGGCACAGTGCCTGCCTGGCAAGTGCAAGGTCCTGAGTTCGATTCCTGGTATACAAAAAAAAGAAAGAAAGAAAGAAAAAGAAACAAATCCTCAGGTCCTCTTAAACCTGTAGATTCTTTACTTCTCATCATCCTCCAAAGCCCATGTCTCTGCCTCTCTTTTCTACCCTCAGGGCAAACAGGAGAGAATTGTGGGAGTGTGTGTGTGTGTGTGTGTTTGTGTGTGTGTGTAAGTTTTGGTTGTTGGCAAGGACTGTCAGCAGTGTGGATATTCAGCATGCAAGGCCACAGGGATTTGATTTGATTTGTTTTTTTGAGACCTGGTCTTGGTTTGTAGTTCAGGTTGGACTGAAACTCACTATTAGCTCAGGCTGGCCTTGAACTTATAGCAATCCTCTTGCCTCTGCATCCCAAGTGCTGGGACTATAGGTGTATGCCACCATACGAGCCCTAGGTCACAGGTGTTTGTACCTCACAACTAAAAGTCATCTCCTCACAAGGCAGAACTATCCCAGGTTCTGTGTGATAACTTCTGAATGTCCCACGACATAGGACATAGATACTACAGCCTGTTTACAAGTCTCTCTCTCTCTCTCTCTCTCTCTCTCTGGTGCTGGGGATCGAACTCATGACCTTGCACTTGCCAGGCAGGCACTTACACTGCTGATCTGAACCCCTGGCCCCTGTTTACAAGTCTCTTGAGTTCTGGACTGAACCCTGTGATATATGTAAGAATGAAGTTGGTTCTAACCTGCTTTAAAGAGCTACTTAGATTTCCAGCAACATAACTACCAGTAACTCAGAGAAAAACTGTACTTTGCTCTGTTCTGAACTTTACCAACAGTGGTCTATCATTTTAGAGAAATTTGACATCAGTAGGAATGTTAATTGTTTTATTTAGGTCTCCAGTACTATATGCTGGGTCACTTTGCTTTTTGTGTGTTTTGAGTTAGGGTCTTGCTATGCAGTACAGGCTGACCTTCAACTCACTATGTAGCCCAGGCTGGTCACAAGTTTGCAGCAATCCTCTTGCCTCAGTTTCCAGAGTGCTGGGATTACAGGCATGTGACACCATGCCCAGTTCACTTTGTATTTGTACAAAATTATTTTTCCTACTGTGATCCCAGCTGAGTATTTACATATTAAAATACATCCTGCCAGGCATTTAGCTCAGTTGTATAAGCGCCTGCCTGGCAAGCACAAGGTCGTGAGTTCAATCCCTGGTACCAAAAAGAGAAAATAAATAAATAAATAAATAAATAAATAAAATGCATCTTATTTTAAAACAAGTCACCTTCCTTTTATTTCTCCTATATTTAAGTGTCTTATGGGATAAATAAAATACATGGCACATAGATCCCATGGAATATATGCTTAGCAGTAAGTTTAAATGAACAAAGCACTGATATACACATGCTACAGCACGAATAAACCTAGAAAAGGTTATGCTAAGTGAAAGAAGCCAGCTAGAAAAGGCCACATATGATTCCATTCACATGAATGTCCAGAATATACAGATCCACAGAGACAAAAAGCAGATTAGTGGCTGCCAGAGGATGGGACAGGAAGGTTTGGCTGACTGCTTACAGGAATGCACTTTCTTTTGATGATGACAGAAATATTGTGGAATTAGATGGTATTGATGGTTCTGTATGTTCTGAGTCCTTTTTTGTGAATGTCTAGAATAAGCAAAGTATAGGTACAAAAAATAGATTAGTAGTGGCTTAGGAATGGGAAAGGATTAGTTAGGGGGAGAGCAGAGGGGTGATAGCTAAGGAGATCAAGCTTTCTTTTGGAGATGATGAAATGTTTTAAAATTAATTGCACTAATGGATGCAAAACTGAATATAATAAAAGCCATGAACAGTATACTTTAAATTGGTGAATAATATCCATCTGGATTATATCTTAATAAAAATGTTAAGAAATTATAGGTACATAACAATTATGCATGTGTACTTCACAAAGCCAGAAGAGCTGGACTTCATGGTACATGCCTAGAGCAGCTAGTTGGGAGGCTGAGGCAAGAGGATCTCAAATTCGAGGCCAGCCTGTACAACTTAGTGAGACCCTGACTCAAAATAAAAACTAAAAAGGGCTAGGGATGTAGTTCAGTAGTACAGCATTTGCATAGCATGTACTAGGCCCTGGGTTCCTTTCCTAGCAGTGTAAAAGACAAACAACAAAAATTAGGATTCTACAAGTTTTCATTGTAAACAAAAGATAAATATTTGAGGAGATACATACATTTGACCTTATTTAAATATTACACAATGTATACGTATATCAAATCATCACATGGTACACCATTAATATGTATGGTTTTCATGTTTTATGTATTAGTTAAAATGAATTTTGAAATCTTATGAATGTAGATACATTTTATATACATGGCTTAGGGAAGACCCATTACTTCTCAGAGATGCTTACTCCACATCTGTCAAATGAGTGTATCATTCCCGATCCATACAGTGGTCAGTGAGACACGGGTGGCCCACTCTGCAGGAATCACTCAGGCAATGTTAGTTACAGCAGCCGAGTGGCTATTTTCTTAACACAACAAGGTTCACTCCTACCGTGGGACCTTAGGCAGCTGCTTTCATCTCTGTTTGCCTCAGTTTCCTATGTCCAAAAGTAGCATAACTAAAGCTGCCTTGTAGAATTATTGGGACGATTCAGTGACTATTAAGTGGGTGCTCAGTGGCTGGCACAGGGGAAGCCCTAGGAAAGGGGAAGCTGCCTTGCTGATGCCCCCAAGTTGTAACATATAGCATCTTAGAGACGTCCATGACCCACAGAATCCTAGAGCCTCAGGGTGTTAGGATAGCAGAACCTCGGGATAATAATACAGACCTAGAATCTTGGGATCATAGACCCATACAACTGTTAGAATTTTTGGGGGCAGGAGGAACTCAGAGACTATCTGCCCCAGTGATTTGCAACCCCACGGAAAATTTCAAATTGTACGAAAAGCAGCAGCAGAAGCAGCAAACATAGGACTTAGCATTTGGAAGGAAACTTTCTAAAAAGTTTGGTATAGTAACTTACTGAAGTGTCTACAACAAACATACATGGTGCACACTATTATCTCATTTTCTAGATTGGGAAATGGAGGCACAGAAAGGTTAAGTAACCTGTGCAAGGTAGAGTAGTAGACTTACGATCTGAAGCCAGGCCAGCTTCATACTGAGATTCCCAGGCCTTAACCCCAGAAATGCTCATTCAGTGGTTCTGCGTTAGGGCCCAGGAATCTGAATGCTAAGCTAATTAGATGACTCAGGCACAAGTTAGGGCTGAGAACTACTGGTTCAGTCCAGAAGTAGTAAGGGGGTGGCCCTCAGGTCACAGCCAGCTTATAGCCATATTTTCTTTGACCTTCCTGGTATTTTAAAAGCCTAGCTAACCTTCTGAAGTCAGTGGACTTCAAGGATTCATGGCTTCTTTTAAAAAATCTGGAAGATGTGGAAATGGTCTGTTTTTCCAAACAGCAAGAACTGCATGGAGTTGAGTAGTGACTTCCCCCTTTAAGGAGAACATACCCTCTTTAGAGGGCCATAGCCCTCAGTCCTTCATGCTCACTGCTGAATCTCGGAGGCATTTCAAATTATAATCCCTGGTTTTATCCAACTGCTACCCTCTAAAGAGAAACTGAGGCCTGCAGAAAGGAAGGGAGCCCTGAGTAACACAGCAGGTGCAAAAGAATAGAAGGATCTCCTGACCCAAAAGTTCTGCAGCAGCTAACATTTTTGGGAGAAAATTCCATGCATCAGACATACATGTCAAGTGCTTCTCAAACACCAATGAACATTAATCACCACTCTTAAGTCAGTCTGTCTCTCTGTGTCTCTCTCTCTCCAGTAGTGGGAATCAAACCCACAGGCCTCCCTCTGAACTATATCCTCAGTGCTTTTGAACTTTTATTTTGTGATAGGCTCTTACTAAGTTGCCAAGGCTGGACTAGAACTGGCAATCCTCCCACCTCAGCTTTCCAGTGTTGGGATTACAGGTTTATGCCACAACATCTGGCCCATAAATCTCATTTATATTGTTTTCTTGTCTTCTCTTTTTTCTTTTCCTTCTTTTTTTTTTTTTTTTTTTTTTTTTTTTGGAGATAGAGTTTCACTGTGCAGTTCAGGCTGGTCTTGAACTCACTTTGTAGCCCAGGCTGACCTCAAACTCACAGCGATCCTCCTGCCTCAGTCTCCTGAGTGCTGGGGCTACAGACATGCACCATCGCACCCTGCAAATCTCATTTACAAATGAGAAAAATGAGGCATGGAGAAATCAAGTCACTTGCTCAAGGTCATGCAGGTAGAACAGAATAGGTTTCAATTCAACATCTGACTCCAGAGCCTGAGCCTCACGCCACTCTGTCTCATTCTCTGCACATCGCACAGCAGTAGTAAGGCTGAGGATAAATCCTGCTTCTGTAACCTTGCGACACCACTGCATCGGAGTTCCAGTGGATTAGGGGGAGGAGGTGGAAGGCTGAGGCACAGATGGTGCTGACCCCATTTTCCCTGCAACATTCACAAACTCTCGATGAACCCTGAGTCCCTTGTGGCCACGACCAAGACGGAGAGAAGAGGCAGTGCTTTCGCTTCCCTGTGAGCTGAGCGCTGCTGGTGGGAAGGGATTTGGGACAGGCCTGGCGGGGCGCGAGGAGCGGAGCCACTTCAGCACCAAGGACAGCGGTCGCGCTCCTAGCCCAAAGGCCGCAGTCTTTTTTGGGGAGCCACCCCTGAAGAACAGCGGTCCTTCAGGGCTCTCTGCCCACATGTCCCCGCGAGCTTGGAGAAACTCAGGGTTATGGTGTCCTCCACCTCCCGTCAGCGCCAGGACCCAAGAATCCCACATTTCTTGTTCCGAGGCTCTTTCTCTTATTTTCCCTTCAAGGCAGACTTTAAGGAACCCTCACAAGCAACCTGACCACCAGCACTGGGGCTGTTCTCTTCTGCATCCACCGCGCATGTACACGAGAATGAGGACAGCAGAAAAAATGAGAAGCTAGCGCCGCCATCCCGCCTTTTCCTACCCCTGCCCTTTACTAGGTCAGGACTGCAAAACCTGGGACTTTGCCTAGAGCCCACCTGTGCAGACGCACGCCGTCGTCATGGCAACCTCGGAGTCCCGGGGAAACGATTGGTTCGATTCCTACTAGCCCCTATACCAACAACTTCCCCGTAGCTGAGGCAACGGAGGAGTGCTGCCCTCTCTGTTCTATCCCTTCTTACAGAGGGTTGAGTAGGGTAAGGACCGGCCCCCTCTCTCTAAAAAACACCATCTCTATCCCCATAATGGTAATTATGGGGGAGGGAAAATAAGAGGCTATTTCTAATCTCTTTTGGAGTGGCTGGGCTGTCAGTGAAGTCACTTCCGGTGAGTACAGGAAGTGGGAGGCAGGTTGCTCAGAGAGACAATGGGATGAAGTGGAAAGGGGAGAGGAAGATCTAGGGAATCTCTGAGAGGATGGATGAGTGGGAGGGTCTCGGCCAAATGTTTCACTCCCTCTGAATCAAGCCCATTCCAAGTGGTCTGGAGTGCTTTCTAGACTAAGAGAGCTGATTCCCTAACAGTAATATTAACCACTAATGTGTCTTTGATAAACTTAATCAGCATTGTCCCACTGAACCTTGTGGAGGCACTCAGGAGGAATGTCCCCTCCTGACCCTCACCAGCTTTACAGCAACCCACTGTCTGCCCCAGCTGACCTGCTTGGCTCTGTCGGGGTTCATCGTGGTTTGGGGTTGAAGGATGTTGACCACCTCAGGCTTGGTCATCGCTTGAGGGATTTCTCGGACCTTCTCGGCAATAAAGCTGTGCACAGCATTCAAGGCCTCTGCTGTGCCCTGTACTAGGCATACCCGCTCTGTGGTTCCTGTTGAGCAAGGGAGAGACAGGGCACACTCATCAGACAGGAATGGGGACATTCCTGAGAGCCAGGCCCCATTTAATGGAAGGGGAAAACTGAGGTCTGGTGAGTGCCTGGAGGGCACACAGTGAGTTTGGGCAAGCTGACATGAGTACTCACGCCAGGATGCATAGCTGGGAGAATGAATGGAATCCCTGTTTCATAATCTGCATTTTACCTCCCTCCCCTAAAACAACCCTGGGGGAGGGGATAGAAGAATGATGTTTAAGTGTATTGCGATGCCCACAGTAGCCCTGGGCAGGGCAGACCAGGCTCAGCTGCTTCTTCCCAGTTCTTTCGGGCTCCTTGGTTGCTTTGGCAACCATTCATTCACCACCACCACCCCCCTTCTAGAAGCAGAGTGCTCAGGCCTGCAATGGTTGCCACAGTAACTGGAACCCCCTTATCGGTCTGGCTGGCCAGGTCCTCAGCCCACCCCCAGGGGGATGAGGGATGAGGCCCTGTTGCCATGGCAATCCCTGAAAGCCTGCAGCGCTGGCCTCTGGGCTTTTGGAGAGGATGGGGAAGGGCTGCGGGTGGGGGAGGGAGAAGAGGTCTGAGCGCCTGCCTGGACCCACCAGATGGAGGGCTATGGGTTGGGGGAGGGCAGGGGTGTAGAGAGGGGAGAGTAAGATGGGTTAAAGGCAACTCTTGGAGTGGGGACTTGAAGGACTGGGAAGGGAGGTGGGGAAGCTGCCTTTGCTGGATCTCTGCTAGGTATTGACCGCATTTCTGACCTGGGCATCCTCCACAATTCTGTGTGCACTGGGGGTGGGGCCCAGGCAGAAGAGAAGCTGGCTGGTGTTGGGATATATGTGTGTGGAAAAGAGACTCCACCATGATGTGTGTGTGTACCTGCCAGGCTGCCTGGAGTGAGCGGAGTACATGCACGTTTGTGTGCCCTTGGTCAGGGCCAGCTAGACAACTGTAATCCGTGTTTGTGTGCATAAAAGAAAGACCAGGGGGGACTTCGAACAGATACAGACTATACTGCCACAGAGATTCCAGTGACGGGTTTGTGGGCACTGGTGTGTGGGAAAGACGTTGGTGACATTGTGACGAACGAGGCTATGGTTGCTGTTTGTAAGAGTGAGCTGAGTGTGTAAGAGTCTGGGAGAAAGAAACAAAGAATCTCACCAAGGGACACTGAAGCCATGTGATGACTACCGCTCACCGACGGCGTGTGTGCCTATGAGACATCGCCCACCGTGGGGTGTTCCGGGCTCTCTGGGTGACTGGTGCGTGGTATGTGTAGGGAGCAGACACGACCCTCTGACTGGCGTAGGGAAAGGAGAAACAAACACAGAGACAGGCCGACTCAGATGTCAGGTGGGAGACTGGACCGCAGGGGTGTGTGTGTGTGTGTGTGTGTGTGTGTGTCTGAGTGTGTGTACTACAGCGAGACAAAGAAGGGCCCGCCAAGACTGACCCATGTGAGAGCGCGAGTGCCTAGGTGACCCTGGGCATGTCTGATGTGTAATGTCTGAGTGTGTGTATCTTCCTGGGAGTGACTTTGTTTGCAAGAGCCAGTTAGCTCTTTGGGCCTGCAAAAGGTCTTGAAAGTATGCCAGGCCCCATGTCTGTGCGTCTGGGACATTTGGCGGTGAGTGTCATTGTCCCACAAGCACTTCAGCGATGTGTGCTGGTGCTACGACCCTGACCCCTTCCTTGCTTGCCATGTCCCAGTCTAGTGTGCCAGCCTCCCCATGTGTCTGGGTGTCACGGTGGGCCACTTGTGCAGTTGACAGCGCTCACCCTCTCTGGGGCACCATCCTCATGTTAGTCCCCTCTACCCCAGAACAATGGCTTGGTCTGAGCCAAGGGTGAGTCAGTGCACAGGCTGCCTCCGTCTGGGTGTAAATAGGAAAGGGTGTGGGTCGGGCTGGGAACCAGGGGGGGCGTGGAGGGGAAGGGGAAGCCCCAGGGAGAACCTGGCTCATGTGGCCAGGTTCCCTCTCCATCTCTGGAGGCTTCCTTCTAACAAAGGAGACTTGAGACCTCCCAGCCCCTTGCAGTTTTTAACCTGGGGGTCCACAGGGGCTTTGCAGGGCGGAGGTGCAGTTAAACCCTCATAATAACAGCTGGTGATTACATAACACTAAGCACCAGGCACCATTCTGAGCTTTTCGTGTATATTTGTTCATGTAACGTAGGAGTTGGGCAGTGTTCACTTCCTTGATTCCCTCGCGAAGGACACTGAATTGCAGAGAGGGCCCGGGCTTTGTCTAAGTTCATTGCACCAGTATAGAACCATCAGGGCTTGTAGCCCTGGGCTGTGGCTTCTGAGGCTGTGCTGTTAAACAATTATGCCACCCTGTGCTAAATTTAGGGTTCTTGGGGCGATTAGTTCTGTGTCTGTGCGTGTGCGTGCGTGCGCTGGGGGCATAAATGAGTACAGTTTTGTTTTTATCATTTTAATATGTTTACCAAGTAGGCACTTAAGGTTTTGCACTGTGGTGCAAGTATGTTACAGATCAATAAAAATTAACAAGATGACAACCCTGTGTGTGTCTTGTGTGTGCTTTTCTCCTGGGAGTTGGGACCAGAGCTCCACAAAAATGCTCAAAAAAAGCAAGAGGATTAGAATCACTAGGGAGATGCGGCTAGGCAAGGGTCTGCGTGGCTTTGGCCAAGTATGTGCTTCTTTCTGAATCTTCACTTACTTATGAAAGACCCCAAAAGGATTGAACCTGAGGCTCTGGGACCCATCACCAAGAAGGGGACAGCTTTTGTATGTGCTGAACCTCCACCATCATTTCTCACCTGATTTTTGTCTCTCTGAACGTGCTATTTCTTCCTTCCAGGTCCCCTTCCCTGCTCTCTACCCAGCTCCTTCCCACTCATTGTTCGGCGTCTCCTCCAAGCTGCCCTTCCTGACCTCCCCGAGCTCCCTGGACTCTGTCTGGGTTCCCACCACCCTCTGGACTTCCCCGTTCCAGCCCTGACTATTGTGGGGCATCAATGGTGTGAGTTCTGTCTCCCACACTAGGCTGTGAGATCGAAGAGGGCAAGGCTGGGACACTTCAGTCAACGCTGTGTCCCCCGCTCCGCCCTGCCCAGGGCTGGCATAGAGGAGCTGCTTAGAGCAAGTGCATTGAATGAATGAGTGAATGAGTGAATGAATGAATGAATGAATGAAAGAGTGTCAGTCAGGAACGGAGGGAAGTATGGTCTTTGTCTCATGCAGTAGCATCTCTATTTCCTGGGCTCCTGCAGGTCCTCGGAAAGGGAGCAGGATGTAGGGCACTATGTGCTACATCTCAGAGTCAGAGCTGGCACATGCTGTGTGACCTGGAAGTTCCACGTTAGGGGTGGGGAGGGGGCAGGCTGCCTGCACAGGGGCTGGGGGAAACGCGAGTGAACTCACGCTGCTCATCTGAGCAGTGTTTGGTCCAGGAGAACCCAGGCCTGGCTTCCTCAGGCCATGGAGTGTGTCACTGAGCCTGGAGGGAATGACGTGTCTTATGGCACAGAATGTGATTGAGGGTCAGGGAACCTAGTGTCCTCAGATGAATGTCCCAGGCAGAGGTCTTGTGCACATCTTGTGGGCTAGGGCGGTGCAGGGGAAACTGGGCCAGGGTGCAAGAGAAAAGGAGGCTGTGTGCCTGGGTCACTACAGTTTTCTCTAAACTTTGCCAAAGCTGCTTAGTGAGATGGCAGGAGCAGGGAGGGAGAGAAGGGGGGGGGTGGGGAGGAAGGGCAGAGAGACAGAGACGGAGACGGAGACAGAGAGAAAGTCAGTGTCCTCACCCTGCGCTCCATCTCTGGTGTTTTGACCGAAACAAATTCAAGGGGGTTAAAGATGAACTAGAACCACTGCTGGACTAAAGATGCAATGCCGTGTTCAGGGGCCTTTCCTGGATTCCTAGACGTCACAGCCCAGACACTGGTCATGGGAGGAAGCTACAGAGGGGTGAGAGATGTTGAGGGGGGCTAAAGAGTGGAGGGGCATTGAGAAATGTATGCTTGGAAGGTTAGAGACAGATTCAGGGAGGCAGAGAGGGAGCTTGGTTTGGAGAGAGGAGGAAAAAAAAAACCCCAGGAGGGAGCTGAGAGGAAAGAGGATGACATACAGGAGAGACGGGGAGAGCAGAAGCAGGGACAGCATGGTGGCAGAGGGGGACCCCATGAGGGGTGTTGCTGTGGGGCAGCTGAATGGGCAGCAAAAGGCTCAGAGAGGGAAAGAAAGAAAAAGGTGAGACT
>PVJX010033024.1:0-19990 GCA_004027295.1 Dolichotis patagonum
CCACACTGAGATTCCATCTCACTCCAGAAAGAATGGCCAAGATAGAAAACACTACCAACAAGTGTTGGAGAGGCTGTGGGGAAAAAGGAACTCTTCTACACTGTTGGTGGGAGTGTCGACTGGTGCAACCACTGTGGAGGTCAGTCTGGAGATTCCTCAAAAAGCTGGGTTTGGAAGTCCCATTTGACCCAGCTATTCCACTTCTGGGCATATTCCCAGAAGAACTGAAAACGTCATACCACAATGATATATGTGCACCCATGTTTATAGCAGCACAATTTATAATAGCCAGATCTTGGAAACAACCTAAGTGCCCATCAACTGAGGAATGCATAAAAAAGTTGTGGCATTTTTATACAATGGAGTACTACTAAGCTATGAAGAATGATCACATCGAGATATTTATAAATAAATGGACATGACTTGAGACCATTCTCTTAAGCGAAATAAACCAAACTCACAAGGGTAAATACCATATAGTCTGCCTAGTATGAGGTTTGATAAGAGTATATAAGACTTTATGGTAAGCATGAGTCCCCATCTCATAGCTTTGAAGTCTTTCAAAGTTTTCAATCATCAGTTGGAATGGTTTTATCCTGTTTTGTTTGACTATATCATGCGTGATGATATGAACAGCTGTTTTGAAGAAAACAAAACATTATGACAGCTATTGCTGACTTAATATCATCCTTCTTAGAAGTCTTACTATGCTTCTTTTGTTCTACTACCGTTGGTTCTATCTATCACATTGTGTCTTATTGGAATTTGAATATGTGTGATAGTTTAAACAAAATTTTTTTTGTCAGAAATGAGATATTATAGTACCCATTGATCATTTTCTGTTATTTGGTTCAGAAAGCCCCATAATTCTTTCACTCTATGCATGGCTTTATACTATTGTGTTATGCTTGATATTATTGTATTTGAAACTATGCTCAACTATAGCAGAGTAAGAGATACGGTGTTAGCTACTGTTGATGTCCAGATGACTTAATGTAAAGTACTGTGTTGCCTATGTTGTCCTGTTCTGATCTACTCTGTACTGCCCCCTTTTGTTTTATTCTCTTTCAAAAAAAAATTTAAATAAAAATGTATCTTTCTTTTTTTTTTGTACCAGGGATCAAACTCATGAGTGTGTGCTTGCAAGGCAGTCGTTTATGCTGCTGAGCTAAATCCCTGTTCCAAAATGTATCTTCTTTTCCATGGTTTCCTCATCACCAATTGTCCCAATGGGAAACTATACCTCAACCATGCAATTAAAAATGACTTTAACCTGCACAACTACAAACTAGTAAGTTTAGTAAACAAAATACAAACTTTCCCCAATGAAAATCTCTGCACAAATAACAGTTTTACCTTCCCAGATTCCATCTATGTCAACAATGTGAGAGAAAATCTTCTGACATCTGGGCATTTCCAATCCTCCCTTTGGAAAGAAATCCAAGTGACCCACAGTTTGGCTCATTCTTAATCTGGAAGAATTTTAAAAATAGAGGAAGATTTATGGTATGATAGAGGCTCAGAACACTGTAAAACACTCTAATTTGAAGACTCAAAACCCTCTAAAAGGCCAAGTCATAGAATTTATCCATGTTGGGAATCATGGGGCAGCATCTGTGTGAATTGCATTCACTAATTGGGCATCACTGGGGTCCAGTCAAACTTCTTCAGGTGTATCCTGAAAGGAGGGTTCTGCAGGATCCAGTCCTAAGGCAAACAGGATGCATAAGTCAGTGTTATGAATATTCATCTTTCTTCATTAGTTACCTACCTGAATGTGAGTACTAATCATGAGTTAATAATTGAAAGATATAAACAAGTTCCTCTTTACCTTACTGATTTCTGGAGGAAGATGTGCTTTTAGTTTGCTCTTTACCTGAAAGTGAATATTCCCTAAACCACAGATTTTGCCTCTACTTATGGGAGAATCTTGTTCACTAGCAGCAATCACCAGAAAGGATACCAACCCTGAGGGACATTGTACCGAAAGCTGCTTGAATGAAATGAGTCCCCGCTGGATTTTAATCCCCCAAAAGGGCAAAGATCTTGGCTTTCCTAGTCAATGAGTCTACAGCTTGACACAGTTTGGTGCCTGACTGAACATGCTGTGGTAATCATTACAAACCATGGGAAAGAATGTTCTAGAAGACCTTCTTTTCATCAAACTAGTGGACAGATATTCCAGATGCTCCCAGCATTCCAAATGCAACCAAATTATCCAAATAATCAAAAAGAGAATTATTAGATCAGAGCAGAAACTTGGAAGAGAAAAGTAGTTCTTCTCTGAAGTAGTCATGTCTCAGATCCAGGGTACAGTAGCTATAGTTTTCTCATAAGATTACATGGTTGTTTTAGGGTAGTGTTTGTGACTCCACTGGCCTAAAGTAGCCAGTGTGACATTTGTAAAATAACATTTTAAAATCTAATTAGTAGTACCAAAAATTGGTAGCCCAAGCAAGCCTGATTATTTGTGTCCATTTCCCCCAGCTCTCTTGACATGTGGGGCTCATAAGCTATTCCTGTTGAAGTAGAATAAAATTAATTAAGTACATTTGAGCTGTGTACATTAGACTGTATTTATTCCCTTACTTTTGATATTTATTCTATTCACAAAACTTGTCTTTTGTGAATACCTGACCATGTGACAATAAATATAAAAATGGTCTTTGGATATTCTTAATTCTTTTTTTATTTTAAAGATAATAAAATCCAACAAAACAAAACAGAACAAAGCCAATTGAAACAAAGCAGCAAAACTGGTACAGAACTTCAAAAACAACAATAGCTACCATAGTATATCTTGTTATCATCACATTAGTTGTCCATTCCATCAGGTACAGAAAAATCAAGTCAAAACAAAATAGAATAAAACCAATCAGAACAGAACATTTAATAAAGCAAAAACAATTAATCAGAACAAAACAAAACAAAACAGTGAGAACAATATTGCTCTTCAAAGACAGACAAAAGGAAATCCCCCATATTTGCTATATTGCATGCTGTCATCCTCCCAAAAGATGCTCAGACTTCCTGGATATTCTTAATTCTTATTTTAAACACATGAAATATATACGTTTTAAAGAGGGCACTGTCCATGGAGGATCAATATCAACAAATCCACAAGGCTATGTTTATGATCATGCAGCCCAATTCAGAAAAAGGACAAAATACAAGCAGGTTGTACCAAACTTCTCTTCCACATTTCCTTTGGAACGCTATACAAGCTGCCCAGAGTCTTATCTTACAGTTTTCGTTGTTGCAACCAACCTGTGATGTGTTTAACGGCCCCACTGATGTGTTAAGCGGTCCTCCCTCCAGCCTCCCCTGCAGCGTGGGAACCTAGGCTGTGGCCAATGACACGGATGTTGGAAGGTGAGTGTTGCAACTGAGACTGTTGGAAAGTGAAGGAAAACAGACTATGTCACATCAAAATAAGCCTCTTTGACATAAATATTTTTGAGCTGAAGGCACTCAAGAAGCAACAGTTGTAGGAAGGGTTTTACCTATAGCAAGCTATAAAAGTTTCTATAAGAAAGATGCCTTCCCTGTACCAATGTATCTTTAGTTTTTCTTCGGGAAAGAGAACCCAGAGAGCAATGTGCTTGGATTTTTAAATAATCCGAAAGTTGTTTTCTGAAGGACATTAACAAAATAGGCCACTTCTGCACTCACAACTCAGATGTTCTGCGTGGTTTGGGTACATCCAGTCCAGGAGCTACCTTTCCAGTCCACACATAAACAGTTTACACTTTCCACTTGAAACATGTTCTAATGGAAGAGACACAATGAAGGGAAATAACTCTGGACCTTTATTAGTTACTAAATAACTCATTTGAGGACTAGAATAAGTTCCCACCTTAACCTGTGCCTTATCATATCACTTTTAACACCAAAGCTCTAAGCAAACTCCTAGGCTGTAATAAATAAGGAATTCCTTCTTAATTTTAACAGTGGCTCTAATTGGAGACAGGGGCATCATGGAAATTGGATTCTTAGGATTTCTTCTGCAACAGATATACACAGACATTTGATTAAGAGAGGAATACAAAAGATGTAGTGTGATGAGTTGTCTTATTAGAGCACCATATATACCATACGACTCCCATGTCCCTTACTAGAATACACCCAAGCACACTGCCTGTCTCTTTCATGGGATCCTCCAGGCCTAGAACAATACCTGGCATAGAGTAGGTGGTCAGTAGATGAATGAAAGACTGTTAGGACTCCTTGTATATGTAAATATATTAAATATACAGGAGTAAGCTTTTCCACGATGAAAAGCCTAATTCAAGTTTTTAATGAGACTGTATTATACATCACTGAAGTTATTTTATATGAAAGCATAGTCTACCAGATATCTACTAGAGATTCTGTAATGAGTTTCAATTATAGATTCGTGAAATATGGTCCTGGGAGAAATTGTTTGAGCGTGTGGTTATACACACTGTATTCCTAACTTTTTCCAAAATAATTAGAGAATAATGACACCTTATTAAACAACATCTCCTAACTCTGATTTCACAGAAGGAAGAATTCAAAGCAGGGAATTTACGAAGGCCATGGTGAACTAAGCATGGAGTCAGGACTAGACTCTTAGGCCTCTATATGTCTAATTTAACATTAATATTAACAGTTACACAAAAGTGCTGCTAAGCCAAACCAAATTCATTTAAAACGTATCTACTTTTGGAATCTTAGAAATAAATTATTTATCTATGTCTAACAAATATATATTCCCTTTGAGTTAAGAATCATGTTTCTTTCCTCCATTGCTGTATGAGAAGCCATTTTTATTCCAACCTACACTCCCAACCAATAATCAACAAATTTATTTTAAAAGAAACCTGTGGTTTTAGTGATTATTTCCAAGCTTTTGAGGTGAGTGGGTTCTGGTGTGCTTATCTGTCCTTGGAATCAGCATATGTATTCTGGGGACTTGGCTCTGCCTTTAGCGTGATTCAGAAACAGGCCATAAATGAATGGGTTTAGGAGGGCACTGGTGTCTTTTTCTGAGCTGCTTTGTACCACAGCAGCCACAGCAGAACTTTGATGAAATTGTGAATAAATACTGAAATAAATGAATCAATAATAATGCTCTTCAACCACTACCAGTTACAAAGAAAATTTATTCTATTTGATTTCTGTCTTGTAAATCTTGGTTTTCCCTGTGAACAGAGCCAAAAACAAATGAAAGAAATAAGATCATTGTTACATAAACAATAGAAACTGGAAATTAAAACTATCATGGTTTTCCTAGACATTGCCACCAGAGGAAGTCAGAGTAACGAGTGAAAATCAAGGGAGAGGTAGTTTGGGCAAATGAAATCTCTTAGCTCTTCAGGAAATTAAAAGCCAATGAATAAACTGGGGCCATGATCACTTGGGTGGACCTGTAGGCCAGTTTCTGCTGTACAGTTTTGAAATGACTCTTTCTTAATTATTAAATATCCACTGTCTGAAGCCACCACATGCCTGCCCACCTGACTGGTTGGAGACCATCCCAGGCCCTCTCCACTAATCACCACTTCCTGGACCACCCCTATACCTTCACAAGAGGGGTCAGAGGACCCCCTAGCGTGGCAGTGCCCAGCCATTTGCCCTCTTGGGTTGAGGCCAGGTCGTGACTAATTGTTAATTTTCACTCATGAGAGAATCCTACCTTAGATTACCAGGGCTTACCTTGTACATACTGGCCAGTTAATTTTTTTCTCCATTGTTTGTGAATCCATGGATAATAAAGTGGGTTTTTTTATTTGTTCTAAAGTTGGAATTCCTAATCTTTGATGCATCTGCAACAAGTTCCTATTTTGGAGCCAGAAGTGTTTCAGTCAAATTTTTCACGGTATCATTGGGGATCATTTATATGTGGAGGAAAGTGATAGATAGGTGAAAAATTCTGGCATTTGGGATCTTTGTGAATAAGAATTCTTTTACTGGGCAACCCACTCAAGACCCTTTCTGTCTCTCTCTCTCTCAGACAAAAGCTTTCTCTCAATAAATATATTCTGCTCTAAAAAAAAAAAGAATCCTCTCATTACATCAAAGCCAATCATCATGAAGCTGCTTTTTTCCAGTCATCATAACATTTTTGTGATTGTTCAATTCAAGATAATATGTATGTTATAATATTGGTGATATGAATCTTGTCTCCATGTAACAGGAGCCTTTGTCTCTGTGTATGTGTGTGTATATACATGCAAATTGTGGAGGTTTGCGTTCCTGTGGCCCCGCCCCAAGCCTCATGCAAACATAGACATGACTAAATCTAGCATTTGTGATTGGTTCATTGTCTTGCGCTTGGATTGGTGTGTGAGAGTTTCACCTGCCCAGGAGTGGAGCCAGGATACAATGTATGGGCGGAAAAGGGTGTGTCTCTCTTGCAGGTTTGTGCTTTGGTGTTCGCAGCCAGCCATGAATGGCAGCCTGCCATGCCACCTATCGCTTGGAGCCAGCTGAGTGTGGACTGAAAACTCCAGCCTGTAAGAAATAAACCTGCCCTTCCCTAACTGTGGAAGGTATTTTGTCTCAACAACGAGTATTATGTCAGGTATTTTGTCTCAACAATGAGTAAAAATAACTAAGACATATATACAAAATACATTTAATTTGTATATCTGTTATGGGGATGGATATATGCTGTATACATTGTATTGGGGAATTTTATAAATGTGTGTAATAGTGAGAGTATGTGTGTGCATGTGTGTGATATGAAAAGTCTTTTATTTTATAAATATAATTCCCTGTCTTAAATTCATTGGTGCTATAGTAGGACACTCCAGATTGGGTAATTTATAAACAATAGAAGTTTATTGGGTTGCTGGTTCTATATGCTAGGGCATCCAAGAGGTGGAACAGGCCTTGGTCCTATACCACCATGTTGGAATGTGGATTGGTAAATCAGCACGAGACAGAGGACCAAGCTGGATTTGGTCAGGATTTGGGTAGAAGCTGAATTCACTCCCACGATATCTTAATCCTTTTTTGAAGATGAGAGCTTTTTTGGCCCAATCATCTCTTAACAATTCTTCCTGCTAATATTATCCTAATATTAAATAAAATTTGACTTGTGTTTTAGTGGTGCCATCTCAAACCATAGCACCCTACTGTATTTAAAATGTTTATTAATTACATCATGGAAGTAATACAAAAATTTTATGAAGTTCCTGGATCATTTGTAAACAAGTTACACAATATAATATGTATACTTATTTTCCTGAAAGTTTAAAAAGAGGCAAATTCCATTATCTGATTAGTTTTCCTTAGAAGTCTTGAATATTCAGTGTGTGAATATGTCCCTTAAAACTCATACTGATATTTATTTGCCATAGTGAAATATGAAGTGATGGGACCTTTAAGAGGTGACTATGTCATGAGGACTCTACACTTATGAACGGGTTAATGCCATTGCTGTGGAAGTGGTTACTATTTGTAGGAGTGGATTCTGGATGAAAAGATCTCTGTCTCTGACTTTGTCTCTCTGTCTCTGTCTCTGTCTCTGTCTCTGTCTCTCTCTGCATCTCTCTCTTTCACCATATGAAGCTTTCCTCCATGTTATGATGCAACAAAATAACCTTCACCTAATTCAGACCCTTAATCTTGAACTTCCCTGCCTCTAGAACCTTGAGCCAAGTAAATTCTGTTTTTTATAATCAATCCAGTCTGTAGCATTTGGGCACGGCACCGGCTAATGGACTAAGACAGAAAATTGACCCTAGAAATAAGGTTGTTGCTTATAACAAATATCTGAAAATGTGGATGCTGCTTTAGAATTTAGTAGTGGGTAGAAGCTGAGAGAACGTGAAGGAGTGGGTTAGAAAAAGCTTGTTTTTCCATGAATGGAACATTCAGGACTGCACTGGTGAGCACGTTTAGGAAGAGAATAGCTGTAGGCGAATTCTGAAACTTCATGGAGATTAGTCATGACAAGAAGGTTGCTAAAAATATGTGAAGGTCATTCTGAGGAGCTCTCAGATGGAAATGAGAAACAAGGTGTTGGAAACTGGAATAAAGGCAATCCTTGTTATATGTTTGCAAGTAACTTGGCTAAACTGTATTCATGTTCCAGGACTTTATGGAATATAGAATTTAAATGCAATAAATAGAATATTTTCAGATGACAGATCTAAGAAACAAATCATTCAGGCTGCTGCATGGCTACTTTTACCCACATATAGTGAGGTATGAAAGGAAATAAAGATGTAATTTATATTTAAAAGAGAAGCACAATAGAATTTGAAAAATATGTAGCTTGAAAGGCAAAGAGTAAAAAGAAGAGCAAACCACATATGTGATCATGTACCCATTTGCTAAGGAGATTGCTGTGGATCAAAGGACTCAGATGCTATTCATCCACACAATGGGAGAAAGACTCCAAGGACAATTCAAAGATCTTTGAGACTGCTTCTCCCATCATAGACTTGGAGCTTACATGGAAAATGATTTTGGGGACAAGCCTGGGACATTATCTGTGGTTTGCTGCCCGGAATTAGCTCAAGTCTTTGAACTCTGCATTCTAGTACCTGCTTCTCAGCCCTGTCAGCTGTGGCTCAAATGCCAGGTAAGTCTCAGGCTACCACTCTGCAGAGTGCAAGCAGCAAACTTTGGTAGTATTTATGGAGTATTAAGTTTCTGGGCTTACAGAATGCGCAGACAGTGAGACATGTACTTTCTCCTAGATTCCAAAGGGTGTTGTGGACAGCCTAGGGACCCAGGCAGAAATGTGATATGGAGGTAGAACCACTACGGAGAATTTCTGCTATCCCAGTGCCTAGAGGAGCTGTGGAAGTGGGAGAAGACCTTCAGATATCACAATATAGAGCTACTAACACTCAGCACCAGCCTAGAAGAACTGCCAGCACAAGACACCAACCTAAGAGGATGTCGGAGCACTGAGTCCAGGAAAACCAGATGTGTCCCAGGAGGTGGTGCATGGAGTAAAAGATTGTAACAGTCTCAGGACTTAATGTTATTAACACTATTGGATTTGAGACTCACTTGCAGAACTGTTACTCCTTTTTTCTTGCATATTTCTCCCACTCGGAATGGGAAAGTCTATATCCTATGCTTGCTGTACTAATGTACTTTGGGAGGAAGAAATTTGTTTTGATTTTAGAGGCTCACAGCCTGAGGGAATTTGCCTCAGGATGAGTTTCACCTATATCTGGCTTAGATAAGACTCTGAACTTTAAGTTTTTTAATTGATGCAGGGTAAGTAAAGACATTTAAGGTTATTGAGGTAGAATATATTTTGTATGAGGAGAGGCATATATTTTGTTTGGGGAAAATAGGGATGAAATTGTATGATTCAAATGTCCTTTCCAAAAATATGCTGATGTTTAGTTACTATTGTAATGACAGATGTGATAGGTCATGAATGAATGCTGTTATTGTAGGACTGGGTTAATTACTGCAGAAATGGGCTCCTCGTAAAAGTATGCATTTATCATTTACTCTCTTTCTTACACTCTCAGCATGTGGTACCTTTTGCTATGTTATGATGCAGCAAGAAAGTTCTCACCAGTTACGTTCATGGTCTCGACCCTCAGTCTTGGGCTTCCCTTCTCCAGAACTGTAGACCAAATAACAGTAAAATAATCTACTTAGGCTGTAGTATTCTACTACAGAAGCAGAAAACAGAGTAAGGTATTCCCTCATTACCCTTATTAATTTCAAACAGATAGAACTAAGTCTTGAAAATGTATGCGTGTTCTTACTTGATACTTGCTTGGATTCTCATTAGTGTATAGGAGGAAGTGGGTATTGACAATACTTGGGCCCCAGGGTAACATTTTCAATGGTTTTATGATGGTTCTCTCCATAGAGCAGCTTCACTGAAGCAGTTGAGTCTATCATAGCAGATGTCACCTCCTGCAATCACCCAGAATGATTTCCAGGACATTAGTTCATTATAGCATACGGAAGATTTTTTAAAAATGTTTTTAAATTAAAAGTTACATAGCTTGACAGATTTTCTAATTTCCCAAGCTCCCTCTTACATATTCACAAAGCACCTGCAAAACATAATACATCTGGTACCCACAGGCTGCTGCTCTTCACTTCCAGCCCAGGGGACCATAACTTGTCATGTCATGTCCCTGTTCAGTCCCAGGAAGACACTATTCAAGCTTCTCAAGATGTCATCTTGGCCCACTGATGTTCAGGAATGGAGTGGCCCTGTGTTCCCAGGCTTGGGGGGTAGATTCTCGGCTTCTAGCAGCCACTCTCTGGCTTAGTACTTTGGGTGGAAGGGTAAGCTTCACGCAAAAACCAAAATTTCCTATCTCTCCCTTAGCTGAGCAGAAGATGTCTGTTCTATGTTTCAGGGCCATCAGGGCTCCTACTAGGAAGAAACTACTCACACACAATCAAACAAAAGATCCACACCTGGGCACAACTATAGGTTGGCATGTTATATAACGATATGTTTATAAAATGATAACTCAAAAGAAAGGTTCTGGGGGAGGATAAAATCCAGGGTGACAATGGGAGTAACAGTAGTTTCTGCTGTGGGGGCTGCATTCCTGATCATCTTGGTATGTGCCAGATGCTGGGTCAGATTTACTTATTTTGCCTCAGCCTCATGCTCATGCCATGAGAAAGATGATGCCATCGCCCTCATTTACAGATAAGATCTAGAAGCATGGAGGGGTTATGGATTTTGTTTATCCTAATGGAGTTTTGGGTGATTAAAGCAAGATTCAAACTTTCCCCTTAATTCCGAGCTGGGGGTGCTAGCTCAGATAATAAAAATACAAGTTAAAATTCAAAAGTAAATATGTCACATTTTTGTGTTTGAATTATTTCTTGTTTATCTGAAATTCAAATTGAACTGGGTATTCTGGAGTTTATGTGGCAACCTCTGTCCAACCCCTTGTGCTCTTGAGCCTGTGCCTCTTGCTTTACTACCCACTCTCCCTGGGACTTCAGTCTAGGCTCATGTCTCTGGAAAGGACATCAGTGTGCCTCTCCCAGCTCCACACAAATGTTATCTCTTACCTGCTGTTGCTCCCAGCAACATCAAGAAGGTCCGGAGCAGCAGCATAAAAACATCACTGAGTCTGGTGAATTAAGGTGTTCTAACATTGGCATAATCCATGTTAATGGCAATTTCCACTGGAAAATGAATAAATGCTTATAAAGTAGCCTGGAAAGTAGGTCCTTGATTCACTGTCTTTGATCTGAGAGGTTCTAAAGACAACCAGACAATACCAAAATGTCCCTTTATAAGTTGGAGCTTTATCTTTCCAAGCAGTGTCATGGAAAAGTGACATGAAAAGGGAGAAGATTCTAAGAACATAGTTCTAATTTTAATTATAGGAAAAGTCAAATTGATAGAGTATTTTTACCACAGTGTTCCTGAGAAAATGTAAAAGTGGTAGATGTAAAGTTCTGTTTCAGTCTATTTATGTAATGCTAAGAGTCCTTTCACTGTAGTGAAAATTCTGTTCTACCTTCTTTTTTGGTTTACATTTCTCTGTGCAGGGCTGTTGGTGTATGTGAAGTCTAATGTTTCACAGATTTGATAGTAGCTGTCTTGAAAAATCAGTATTTCAAGAGCATTATTTATATATAAAAGCTTTCTCATAATATTACCTTCCCTTCAAACACAGTAAAGTAGAAATGATCCTTTAAAAGAGAGCATTCCTTTCAGAAAAACAGTTGATATTTTACAATGATAGTCCACAATACTTACTTATTTGTTAACAATAACATGTAGGAAAGAATAAACAAGGGAACAAAAGGAATTGGAGCATTTATGAGAGCATAGAGTTTTGATTAACGATCCCAACCACTGTGTGAGACTGTAAGAGAGAAGGATAGAATTCAACCTAGAAAAGAAATGATTTGAGAAAAGTGATATGGTAGTAAAATGTTTGATACAATACAGCTGGTATACTTTTCGTTTGTGTTCAATTTTTAAATTGAATTTTTAAAAATAGTGAGCTATCATAATTTTTGGAACTAGAATCAGCCTGATAGTATATAGCTTTAAATTATTTTGTAGAACAAAAATGGTTAAATAATAATTCAATCCACTGACAAAATTTATAGGTAAAGAAAAAAATTGTACAGAAAGAAAAATCAAGAAAATATAGCAATAAATATGGAAGATTTATAAATATAGTGGAAGGTAGAAGTAGGAATTCCATGGAGGGGAGTCCTGGAAGAGTCCTACTTAAATGTTTCCTGACTCAGTGTATGTTTCTGCCTCAGGGTGCCTTATTCAGACTTCCTTAGATTGGTCTTTCTGTTCCGCTAACGTGCTATTCCTTTTACTATTTCCCTTATTTGAGATTCCATCACATTCCTTCTGGGTCACAAAGTAACAGGAGATTGCAATTTCCTGGGTTACCTTGTCACACTTGAGCATCCAGTCTAGTGCCTCACACATACCTGTTAGATGAATGAATATAGGGAGTGAATATGAAAAAGTTCATTTTGCAAGATTTCTACAGTAACAACTGCCTACACAATCTCACAGTAAAGGACTTTTAATATTTTATTCAAGCAAAATAAAATAAAACAGCAACAAAAAAGTGAATAACAACAAAAACCTCACGAAACAAAAATCTCTCAGAAATTTTTAAAAGCAACAGTTTCCTCTATACTATTTACCCATGGTAATGGTATGCTGATCCTAATATCATGACGTAAGGGAACCAACATTTATTCTGGGGATATCATGAAGTACTTTATATTTTGTGGGAACTACAAGCAATTATCATAATATTTTTAAACTAGATTTAAGATGACACAAAATTTTGAACATATTTAAAAGAATCATTGCATAGCACTAGTATCAAATGTCACTCAATTCTGAACAGTCTAGAGGCTATGGGGTATAATTTTTTAATTGATGTAAGTTCAAATTATAGAATGTTTCAGAAAGAACCAATTCTCCAAATCTACAAGAGTTAGGAAGGGAAGGTGACATTATCAACAATCTCTCATGTCAGCTCCGCGTGAATAAATTTCCCTAAATCCAATCTTGTGAAACTCTGTAACTGAGTCAAGAAATTTAATCAAGGGTAATAGAGCTATGGTAGCCCTATTTCAAGTGTTCTATGCTATCAAAAGTCTCGGGGGACTCTTGTTGAAAAAGAATTTACATCTCTTGAAGTCAGCAGATCATTACATACATAGATTTGACTTTGACATTTAGAAAATAGCTATATTTGCATGGGAGATAAATGCTCTGATCCTGGAAATCTGGTGATACCATACTCCAGGTTAGGGAAAAAAAGGTGCTTGAACACCTGTGTAGTCAGATAACTGGCAGAGCAGACACAGAGTCTCATTTACTTAACCTACAGACAGCCTGTCCTGCTGGCCTCTAGTTGTCTACTGCCAGAGTGCCCATGGGAAGAAGGGCATGTTTACTTGAGAATTCCAGACTTCCTTGAGCAGAAGAATCCTGCAGTGTTCTGGAAGGTGTTATTGCTCGGCAAATTCCAGAACAATAATCTTCCCACAAATGAGAGGGTCTAGTCACCCAGTCCCAGGAAGTAAAACTATGGTCAACTCTCCGCTCTAATGTGATTTGTAGAAAAGAAAAACACACACACTTCTGTTATAGCACTCATTATTTAAGTTTCCATGCTTTTACAGCTTTGCTTTTAAACTCCCTAGAAACCTTTGGAAGGTTTAATTACTTTACTTATAAAGTACTCAGAGTTTAAGCAGTATTACAGAGACACAAGTTCAGTATGCAGCCGAGCTCTGTCTAGAGACACAAATTCTCTCACTACCCTTGGATGACTTGTTTGTGTTAATACACAGAAGACCCTGTTCTTCTATGCTGTCAGAACAGAGTTGATCAAAATGTGATAAAAAAAAATGAGTACAAAATTGTTAGCATTGGTGTGTAGACATCTATGTAAGACTGGGTATTTGCTTTCCAAAAAAATCTATACACACATTTTTGATAATCTTATTTTTTTCTGTTGTTTTATTTATATTTTCTTTCCTACCACTAATGCAGAAAATGGAAATTGCATCAGATATAAATATAATCTCTCTGATCCAGAAATGGCAATCGCTTCTTTTTTGGGCCATCACAGAAGTGTTTTAACTGCTCTCCATGTCTTTAGACTGTTCCTTCTTATTTTTATTTTCCACACACTGCCAGACAGCCAATGTTAAACATGTTATTTCTCTTTTTAGAACTTTAATCCTATTTTTCCTGACTATGCTATCTTGATGAGCATCACTCAGTAGAAATATAATGAAATCCACTTCTAAAATGTGAGAAGAGGGCTGGGGATATTTTTTGGTAGCAGAGCATTGCCTAGCATGATGACAGACCTTGGGTTTAGCACAGCACTGCCAAAAGGGGGGGGGGAATTAATCTTAATAATTTATATAATCCAATATATTCAAACTTTATATTTTCCACATGGCAAGAAACACATTCTTATTGATTGATGGTCACCTTTGACTTGGGGCTACGGAATTCAGTAGCACAATTCTAGATCAAATTTACTTTTCTTTATATTCTAAATGAGGCTTTTTAGATGCTGGTGACTTCTTCTAGGTTTGCAACCTGTTGTATATGCATTTGACCCCAATTTTAGTCACTTACATTGCATTCAAAATCTTAACTCTCCTTTGGTTTACAATGCAAGCCAGTTAGAGAGTACTTAAAAAATCAAATGGCAAGGTTTTCCAGGGCCCGCTGAGCAGAAAGTTTGTGAAAATACAAGTTGCATCAGACCGAGAGGTACCAGCATGGATAATGAGTGGTAGGATGATATAAGAAAAGATTTCAGAATTTTCCTAGAGGTATAGACAAGGTCAGAGGCTGTCATACCATGTGTATTTCACAACTAACCTTATAAGGCAAGTAAAATTTGTTTTAAAAATGATAAGCTCAGTTACTTACCTTCTATACCTATTTTTAAAGAACTTTTAAAATCGTGTTCTTGAATCTTGTCAAACATTTACTTGAAATGACTGAAATGATAATATGATTTTTATTCTTTTCATTAACTTGATGTGTCAGGTTTATTCTTTTGCATGCATTCATCTTTAGGGTCAATCATTTAAACTGAACAATTTTATTTATTTATTTATTTATTTATTTGCAGTACAGAGTTTACAACTGAGCTATATCTTTTTTCCTTTTTAGGTTGACATGAGGTACAACTAAATTGCCGAGACTGACCTCAAACCTCTTGCTACCAACTCTCAAGTAGCTGAGACTAAAGGCACCTTTTGCTTTCTTTCTTTTCCATATTTTTACCCTTCTGACTCCCTCCTTTTCTCTCTCCCTTTCTCTTCATTCCCCTCCTTCTCCCTTCCCTCCCTCCTTATCACATTTTTTTTCTTTTCTTTTTTTCTTCCAATTAGGTCTTGGTGTGTTGCTCAGGCTGGTCTTAAAATCCTGGACTTGAATAACCCTCCCACATCAGCCCACCAACTAGCTAGTTCTATAGATATATACCACTGAGCCTGGCTTGAAAGACCTTTTAAATGAGCTTGTATTGTTGATATGTTCTTGAGAATTTTTGCTTTTATGTTCATTAATGATACTGACTTGTAGAGCTATTTGTTTGCCTGTTTATTTGTTTTTTAATGTTCTTGTCAGATTTTGGTATCTGGATATTGCTGACTTCATAGAATGAATGAATTTTCCTCTCATTGCTGAGACAAAATACCCAACACTCAAAGTTAAAAAGGGAAAAATTCATTTAGCTCACAGTCGGTGGAGGTTTCAGTCCATAATTAACTGGCTCCAAGGTAGGTGGTCTGGAGAGGGGTAACAGTTCATGGTGGGAGAAGACAACAGAAGCAACAAGAACACTAAGGGGGCAAGGAGCAAGTCTCTCTTCTTCTCTTATAATGTATGCGTGCTACCCAGCCTATGGCACTCACAGTCCAATTCCAGCATAGACAATGAAGTAATCACAAACTCTAGATTCAGTTGCCTCTGCAAAGCCCACCCCTTATGACTGCATGAGGCTTTGGGGAGACATCCAGACACAATCCATAAAAATGAATTTGGAGATATCCACACCACTAGGACAGGAGATTGTGCCCATGGGCTCTGCCAGGCCCCATTATCCACGCCCAGCTTCTGCATCTCATTAAAAGAACCCGGAGTCTACAAAGAGGTGGAGGTTGCCTGGGGGGGGGGCAAGTACCTACAGAGGAGCTGAAACTGCTCCAGTAGCTGAGGGTGCAGGAGGATATTTGCAACACACCCAGAGGAAGCTTTGGAAGACCACTCAAACCAAGGAAATAAAGAAAAAATGACAAAAGGAAAGACCAAAAGGCAGGCTCAAATCACCAGCCCATCCCAAGAAAGCCTAGGAGCCAAGTACATAGAAGAAAATAGAAGCCATACACCTGAAATGATATCAACTGAAATAAAGAAGCAACTAGGGTAAGCTATGGAGAAATTCAAATTAGAAATAATTGCCCAGGTAAAAGAAGAAATGATAAAAATAGTGAAAGAAATAGTGAACACATCTAATGAAGACACAGCTAAAAAATTAGAGGAACAAAGCAAACAGATAGAATCCCTGAATGAACACTATAAGAAACAAACAGAATGCATATAGCAGATTCAAAGAGATACACAGAAAATCAAAAATTCTATTGAAAGCTGTAAAAACCACCTTAAAGAAAGTGAAGATAGAATTTCAAACCACGAAGATAAGATCGCAGCTAGTGAACAGGAAAGGAAAGATCTTTTAAAAATGACAAAGAATCAGGAAATAATAATGCAAAAGCTGCAAGATGATGCAAAGAAAAATAACATAACATTAATAGGATAAATGAAAAAGAAAGGGAAAGCCCAAATGATATCAAGGGGATATTTATAGAAGTAATAGCTGAAAACCTCCCAAACATGAGAAGAGAAACTGACATTTGGATTAGTGAAGCACATAGAACTCCCAATAGCCATAACCAAAATAAAACTACACCCAGACACATAATAATCACCATCCCAGAAACCCACCATAAGAACAGATTACTAAAAGCTGTTAGAGAGAAAAGACAGATCACCCATAAAGGAAAATCTATCAGAATCACAGCAGACTTCTCAACACAAACAATGAAGTCAAGAAGAGCATGGAATGAAGTATTTCAGCTCCTAAAAGAAAACCATTCCAACCCAGACTGATGTACCCTGCAAAACTGCCCTTCAAAATGGATGGGGAAATAAGATACTTCCATGACAAAGAACAGCTGAAAAACCTCATGAACACCAAACCAACCCTACGAAGAATACTGAAAGACATTCTAGATACACATAGGATAAAACCACCAAGCAACCCAGACAATTAAACAGAATGGAAAGGTAAAGATACAACAGCAGAAAGATAACATGTCAACAATAAACCAATATATAACAGTTATAACCATTAATGTAAATGGCCTGAATTCACCAGTCAAAAGAAACAGACTGGCAGAAAGGATCAAGAAACAACATGAACCATATGCTGCCTAGAAGAAACCCATCTAACCTGAAAGGAAACCCATAGACTGAAAGTCAAAGAATGGGAAAAAAATACTTCATGCAACAGGAAACCAAACAAACAAACAAAAAAAGCAGGAGTAGCTATTCTGTTTGCAGACAATGTGAACTTCAAACCAAGAACAATCCAAAGAGATAAAGAAGGTTGCTACATACTAGTTAGGGGAAAACTTCAAGAGGAAGAGATAACAATCTTAAATATATATGCACCAAATTCCAGAGCACCCAGCTATGCAAAGCAAATATTAACAGAAATGAAAAATCAAATAAGTAATAATACAATTATGACAGGACATTTTAACATGCCATTGACACAAAGAGACAGACCAACTAGACAAAAAATCAGCAAAGAAATAATAGAACTGAATCATACCTGTGAACAAATGGACAACATAGATGTATATAGATTTTTCCAAACAAAAACATCAGAATATACATTCTTCTCAGCAACACATGGGACATTCTCTAAAATAGACCATATACTATCCCACAGAACATATTTAAGTAAATGCAAAAGAATTGAAATTATCCCATGCATGTTATCAGATTGTAGTGCCATGAAATTAGAAATTAACGATAAAAAGCAACTGCAAAAACCTCACAAACACATGGAAACTGAGTAATACACTCTTGAGCAACCAGTGGGTCACAGAGGAAATTAAAGAAGAAATTAAACAATATCTACAAGCAAATGAAAATACAAACACAACTTACCGGAATTTGTGGGATGCAATGAAACCAGTCCTCAGAGGAAAATTTATTGCACTGAATTCCCACATCAGGAAGACAGAACGAACACAAATAAACAACCTGATGCTACAACTCAAACATCTAGAAAAAGAAGAACAAGCCAAGCCCAAAGCCAAAATAAGAGAGGATGTTATAATGATTAGAGCAGAAATTAATGCAATAGAGACTAAGAAAACAGTACAAAGGATCAATGAATCAAAGAGTTGGTTCCTTGAAAGAATAAATAAAACTGATAAGTCCCTAGCAAAACTTATTAAAAAAAGGAAAGAGAAAATTCAAATTCATGCAATAAGGAATGAAAAAGGTGAAATTACCACAGATTCTGTGGAAATACAGAAGATCATCAACACCTATTTTGAAAACCTCTACTCTCATAGGTTCAATAACACAGAAGAAATAGACAGATTCCTAGATACATATGAACTACCAAAGCTGGATCAGGAAGATGTAAAACTGCTGAATAACCCAATTTTTATTAATGAAATTGAAAATGTAATTAACACCTTGCCAACAAAGAAGAGCCCAGGCCCAGATGGATTCACTGCAGAATTCTACAAGAAATACAAAGAAGACTTAATGCCACCACCCCTCAAACTCTTCAATGAAATTGAAAGGGAAGAAATTCTTCCTAAGTCACTCCTCGAAGCAAATATTACTCTAGTACCAAAACCTGAGAAAGACCCAACTAAAAAAGAGAACTATAGGCCAATCTCCCTAATGAACATAGATGCAAAAATTCTCAATAAAATATTGGCAAACAGGATGCAGCAAATCATCAAGAAGATTATACACCATGACCAAGTAGGATTCATCCCAGGAATGCAGGGATGGTTCAACATATGTAAATCAATAAATGTAATCCACCATATCAATAGAGCCAAAAGGAAGAACCACATGATCATCTCTATAGATGCAGAAAAGCTTTTGATAAGGTCCAACACTCATTCATGACAAGAACCTTACAGAGAATTGAAATAAATATGATACCTCAATATGATACCTCAATATGATAAAGGCCATCTATGACAAACCTACAGCCAACATCATACTAAATGGCCAAAAACTGAAAGCCTTTACCTTAAAATCAGGTACAAGACAAAGATGTCCCCTGTCACCACTCCTATTCAACACAGTACTGGAAATACTAGCTAGAGCGATTAGACAAGAGAGAGAAATAAAAGGAGTAAAGATAGGAAAAGAGGAAATTAAATTATCATTATTTGCAGATGACATGATACTTTACATAGAAGACCCCCAAAACTCCATTGAAAAACTCCTATATATAATAAATAAATTCAGCAATGTAGCTGGATACAAAGTCAATACTTAAAAATCAATAGCATTCCTATACACTAACAACAAAAATACTGAAAGAGAAATAAGAGAAGCCACACCCCTCACAGTAGCATCCAAAAAAATGAAATACTTAGGAATTAATCTCACGAAAGAAGCAAAAGAGCTATACAGGGAAAATTATAATACCCTGAAAAAGGAAATTGAAGAGGACCTCAGTAAATGGAAAGACATCCCCTGTTCATGGATAGGAGGAAAAAACATTTTGAAAATGGCCATTCTCCCAAAATTACTATACAGATTCAATGCCATCCCAATCAAAATACCACTAACATACCTCATAGATCTAGAGAAATCACTCCTAAAATTCATCTGGAACCAGAAGAGACCTAGAATAGCAAAGGCAATTCTAAGCAGCAAAGGCAAGGCAGGAGGCATCACAATCCCTGATTTGAAATTATACTA
>PVJX010033025.1:0-19990 GCA_004027295.1 Dolichotis patagonum
TTGACCCAGCTATTCCATTTCTAGGCATATTTCCAGAAGAACTGAAAACATCGTACCACAGTGATTTATGTGCACCCATGTTTATAGCAGCACAATTTGTAATAGCCAGATGTTGGAAACAACCTAAGTGCCCATCAACTGAGGAATGGATAAAAAAGTTGTAGCATTTTTATACAATGGAATACTACTCAGCTATAAGGAATGATCACATTGAGATATTTATAAATAAATGGACACGACTTGAGACCATTCTCTTAAGTGAAATAAACTAAACTCACAAGGGTAAATACCATGTAATATCCCTAATATGAGATTTGATAAGAGTATATAAGACTATATCGTAAGCATGTGGCCCCATCTCATAGCTTCGAAGTCTTTCAAAGTTTTAAATCATCAGTTGGAATGGTGTTATCCTGTTTTGTTTGACTATATCATACGTGATGATATGAACAGCTGTTTTGAAGAAAACATTATGACAGCTATTGCTGATTTAATATTATCTTTCTTAGAAGTCCTACCTTGCTTTTTTTGTTGTATTACCATTCGTTCTATCTACCACATTGTGTCTTGTTGGAATTTGAATATGTGTGATAGTTCCATCACATTTTTTTCTTTTTTATCAAAAATGAGATATTATAATACCCATTGATCATTTTCTGTTATTCGGTTCAGAAAGCCCTGGAATTCTTTCACTATATGCATGGCTTTATACTCTTGTGTTATGTTTGATATTATTGTAATTGAAACTATGCTCAACTATAGCAGAGTAAGAGATATGGTGTTAGATACTGTTTATGTCCAGTTGACTTAATGTAAAGTACTGTGTTGCCTATGTTGTCCTGTTCTGATCTGCTCTGTACTGCCCCCTTTTGTTTTATTCTCTTTTAAATAAATAAATAAATAAATAAATAAATAAATGTTATTTTGAAGGGTGATATTTCCATAATTTATCTCTAGGTGATTTTCCTGTTTGTGTACAGGAATGCTATTAATTTTTTCATGCTGTCTTTGAAGCCAGCTACACTTCTGAATTTGTTTATTACCTCTAGCAGTCTTTTAATGGAGTTTTGGGGCTCTTCTTTATAGAATATCATGTCATTTGCAAATAGTGATAATTTAACTTCTTCCTTTCCTATCTTTATTCCTTTTATTTCTCTCTCTTCTCTGATTGCCCTGGCTAGTGTTTCCACAACTATATTTAAAAGGAGTGGTGATAGTGGAACTCATTTTCTTGTTCCTGATTTTAAAGTAAAATATTTTAGTTTTTGTCCGTTTAGTATAATGTTGACTGTAGGTTTGTCATAGATGGCTTTATAAGGTTGAGGTAGACACCGTGTATTCTGAGTTTCTGAAGGGTTTTTTTTTTACAATGAACATATGTTGGACTTTATCAAAAGCTTTTTCTGCATCTATTGAGATCACCATGTGGTTTTTGTTTTTTGGCTCTGTTGATATGGTGTATCACATTTATTGATTTGCATATGTTAAACCATCCCTGCATTCCTGGAATGAACCCCACTTGGTCATGGTGTATACTCTTCATGTTGATTTGCTGCGTTCTATTTGCTAGTGTTTTATTGATTATCTTTGTGTCTATGTTCATTAGTGAGATTGGCCTATAGTTCTATTTTTTGTTTGGGTCTTTCTCTGGTTTTGGTATAAGAGTTATGCTTGCCTCCAGGATTGACTTAGGGAGGACTGCTTTCTTTTTAATTTCATTGAAGATTTTAAGGAGTATTGGCATTAAATTTTCTCTACATTTCTTGTAGAATTCAGCTGTGAATCCATCAGGACCTGGACTTTTCTTTCTTGGTAAGTTTTTTATTATGTTTTCAATTTCAATTGCTGATATTGGGTTATTCAAAATTGCTATATCTTCTTGTTTGAGCTTTGGTAGTTCATATGTTTCTAGAAATCTGTCCATTTCCTCTGTGTTTTCCTCTCTATGTGAATATAGATTCTTAAAGCAGGTGTTCATGATCTTTTGAATTATCATGGGATCTGTAGTAATTTCCCCTTTTCAGTCCTTATTGCGTGAATTTGGATTTTTTCTTTCTTTTACTTTATAAGTTTAGTGAGAGGTTTGTGAATTTTGTTTATTCTCTCAAAAAACCAGCTTTTTGATTCATTAATTCTTTGTATTGTTTTTTTAGTTTCACTTGCATTGATTTCTGCTCTAATCTTTACAAATTGCTCTCTTCTAGGAGCTTTGGGTTTAACTTCCTCTTCTTTTGCTAGTAGCCTGAGATGAAGCATTAGATTGTTTATTTGTGTTCTTTTTATTTTCTTGATATGACTATTTATTGCTATATTTCCCTCTTAAGACCACTTTCATTGCATCCCACAGATTACCATAGGTTGTTTCCTCATTTTCATTAAATTGTATGTATTGCTTTATTTCTTCCTTAATTTCATTGGTAGCCCACTGGTTGTTTAAAAGGTTTTTGTTTAGTTTCCATGTATGCTTGCAGGTTTTGCAATTTATTTTGCCATTCATTTCCAGCTTCAGTGCACTATGGTCAGATAGTATGCATGGGATAATTTCAATATCCTTGCATTTACTTAAGAATGTTTTATGGGATAGCATACAGTCTATTTTGGAGAATGTGCTGTGTGCTGCTAAGAAGAATGTCTATTCTGTTGTGTTTGTGTGGAACACTCTGTAAACATATACTAAGTCCATTTGCTCATAGATATGATTCAGTTCTATTACTTCTTTGCTGACTTTTTATCAAGTTGATCTATCTCTTTGTGACAATGTGCTGTTAACATCCGCTGTAATAATTTTGTTCTTGTGTATTTGGTTTTTCATGTACTTCAGTATCTGTGTTATATAGTTGTTGCTCCTGTGTTTGGTGCACATATATTTATAATTGTTAGTTCTTCCTCTTGGATTTTTCTGCTTACAAGTATGTAGTGACCTTCTTTGTCTCTTTTAATCATGTTAGGATCAAAGTTCACATTGTCTGCAAATAGAATAGTTACTCTTGCTTTTTTTGGGATTCCTGTTGCATGGGATACTGTTTTCCATCCTTTGACTTTTACTCTAGAGTTTCCTTTCAGGTCAGATATGTTTCTTGTATGCAGAGTATTTTTGGATCCTGTTTCTTGATCCATTCTGTCAAACTATTTCTTTTCATAGTTGAATTGAGGCCATTTACATTGAAGGATATCATTGATATATACTTGCACAACTTTGCCATGTTATGTTCCAGTTGTTTGCTTTCTGCTCCCCCTGCCCTTATTTAATTGGTTGTCCTACCCGGTGGTTTCATTCTGTTGTTCTGGGGATTATGGTCATTTTTATCTCTGTCTAGTATGTCTTTCAAACTCTTTCTAGGGTTGTTTTGGTGGATGTAAATTTCTTCAGTTGTTCTTTTTCATGGACATATCTTGTTTCTCCATTAAATTTGAATAAACATTTTTCTGGGTACATCAGTCTGGGTTTAAAGTTGTTTTCTTTCAGGGCATGAAACATCTCACTCCAAGCACCTCTTGATTTGAGGGTTTGTGCTGAAAAGTCTGCTGTGATTGTAATCGGCTTTCCTTGATAGGTGACTTGTGTTTTTTTCTCTGACAGCTTTTAATATTCTGTTTTTATGTTGTATTTCTGAGATCTTAATTATTATGTTCGTGGGTGTAGATTTATGTTGGATGTGACTGCTTGACTTTCTATGTGTATCACTTATCTACCTGTCTGATTTTTTCCCCATGTTTAGGAAATTTTCTCCTCTTATTTCTGTTAATATTTTAGTTATGTCATTTGTATTGACTCCATCATCTTCACTAATTCCTATTAATTTTACATTGTTGCTCTTGGCATCATCTTGAAGCTTCTGGATTGTCATTGCATGCTTCTTTGTTATTTTTAAAAGTTCTATCCTTTCATGATCACTGATTGCAATCCTGTCCTCAAGGTCCAAAATCCTAACCTCAGCTTCATTTAAATGGTTTTGCATGCTTTCAATTGAATTTTTTGTTTCTTGGATGTCTCTTTCAGTTTGTTTCATGAATTCTGTTTGTTTTCTACATTGTTCTTTCAAGGTTTCAGTCAGTTTCCTATGTTCCTCTACTTTTTTCTCTATTTCTTCTTTAGCTGTGCTAAGCAACTCCTTTACTAAGGTTGTTACTTCTATCTTTACTTGGGAGAGTACTTCTAATTTGATTTCCTCTATGGCCTCACAGAGTTGGTTTTTTATTTCATTTGCCATATTTTCAGAGATTCGTGGTGTGTTACCTCTGGAGTCCTCCTTTTCAATGTCTCATGTACTTGCACCTGTTGTACTGGATGTTTGAGATTGCATTCTGCTTTTTTGTTTTGCCATTTTCCTCTTGTGAGTTAGTGTTTGGTTCTTCAGACCCATTAGTGTGAACTTTTGTTAGTGTGTATCTTGGTGTCCTACTGTAAAGTTGATATTTTTCCAGTTGCTGGGTCCCACAATGAATAGGTGGGCCAGTCACCTGACTCCCTGCTGCAAGGCCTGTTGGGTGAGTCCTATATTCTTCCTAGGCTGAAAATCATAGTAGTATTGATGTAGGTCAGCTTTTATTTCCTGCTAGTACCTTATCTTCAGGTTATTCCAGGTCATCAAATCTCCCTGTCTATAGTATTTGTGTCAGCTGAGGCCCTACTGTGTCCCTATTGTGTGCTTGTGTGTCTCATTAGCCCTTTTGATTCTCTTCAAGTTGGGGGAGTCCTTTTTGACACACTCCTCACTCTGCTTGATGTTTCCTGTGTGTATGGAGGGGTCACCCTCACTCTTGTCAGACTTACCAAGGTCTTACAATCAGAATGGAGGAAGCTTTACTACTGGCTCTATTTAGCTACTTTACACCTCTATTTTAGGGGCATACTCACCACACTGACTGGAGCCAGCTTAGATCTTGTTATGGTGAGGCAGTCACTTAATCTCCCTTCAGGCTAGCACAGATAGTCCATTGTAGTCCAAGGTTCCTCTGGACTCCGAGTTCCAAGCTTGCCCAGTGCGTGCTGGGATTCCACAGTCGCTGCTGCCTGGGTGCATGCAGTCAAGGCCCAGGGTGTGGTCCTGGTCAGCTGGCTGCTTGGTGTTCACCAAGCACAGTCTGCTTAGGCCCACCGAACCCTCTCACTGGACTCAGTGGTTTCAGATGCAGGGCATGGTCTAACTGCCTGGGCGCAGAGTTCTTCATGATACTTTTAAGTAGCAAGTACAGTTTATCTTCCTTCTATGGTTTTCTGTAGAAGGAAACTCCTCTCTGATGTACATTCATTTCAGTTTGATGTATAGGCCTTCATTCTTCATTGTCCATGATTCACTTGAGGGGTGTGGGATCCATGGTACTAACCATGACCCCAAAGACATGCAATACAACCCAGAAATTCTATTTCTTTCCACCATTTTCCAAGAAGCCACAGCTGTGCATCAAGGCCACCAAGTGCTTTAAAGTCTTATAACGCTTTTGTTCTTTGTTTTGATGGGTTTTATTCTGTTTTGTTTGATTTTATTGTGTGTGATGGTATGAACAGCTATTTTGAAGAAAACAAGACATTATGGCAGCCATTGCTGACTTGCTGCCTTCTTGTTTTGAAGTCCTATTGTGCTTTTGTTCTGCTTTGATTGGTTCTATCCTGTTGTCTTTTATTTGATTTTATTATGTGAGATGGTATAAACAATTTTTTTTAGGAAAATGAGATATTATCATAGCCATTGTTCATTTCCTGTTATTTGGTTTTGAAATCCTGTAATGCTTTCATTCTTTTGAATGGCTTTATAGTATTTTGTTATGTTTGATATTATTTTGTGTGAAGGTATGCTCAATTGTGTCAAAGAAAAGAGACATTATGGTAGCTACTATTGATGTCCCATTGTCTTATTGAAGTGCTGTGTTACTTGCATTTTTCTGTTCTGATTTGCTTTGGTCTGTTCTCTTTTGTTTCATTCTCTTTAAAATAAAAAATTAAAAAATAATAAAAAAGCAGTCAAAATGAAATTACTTCATTCAATATCAACTTCAATGTGCAATAATTTCTCGGAATATTTTTCAACTAAAATTTATAGCAAATAATCAATGATAAGGAAAATGAGAATTACTGTATTATTGGAATTAGAATATAAAACAGCTGTGCTTAATATTCTTACATAAATAAAATCTAACATTTAAAAATTCTAGTAGGGAGCTGGAAACTGTAAAAAGTGTTCATACAGATTTGAAAATTAATCATTCAGAAATTATAGAAATAAAAATGTATTATCAAAGTCAAGAATATATAGATGACCTTAACAGAATGATGACAAAATCTGTGGTCTGCATTCCAGAAAATAGTTATAAGAAATATATAATGGAAGTACAATATGAAGAGGTTTCAGTAAGTTTAAAAATACTATATGCTAAAAGTGTAATAAAAATAGAAGTTTATCTTTGGCACCAAATTTAAGGAATACAAGGTTATCCACATTACTTCAGTTTACTGTGTGCTCATCCTTGCCAAAATCTCCCCTCTTCCGGTCTGAAATAAACAGCATTCAAAATTTTGTTGTTTTTTTCATTGCCCTTATTTATCATTGTATTATATTTTTATGAATCCCTAAACATATAACAAATAATTATAATTATGTTTCAATCTTTCTGCATATGAAAACATGTTGCTTAATTTTAGCTAATTTTTATTTCAGCATTATTATGCTTTAGAAATTTCGGCTTACTGATGCATGTAGCAGTAGTGATTGTATGTATGAATCAAGTCACCACCATTTATATATTAATATTAATAGATTACTATATGTGTGCTCACCTGTGTGTTTGTCATACCATTGTTACATTATATCTGTTACATGATTCCTACTAAACCTGTAAAAGTATTTCTCCAGAGAGGAAATATTTCAAATAACATAATCAGTAATTATGAGATATGCCCATATTAGTAATGTCAAATTATTTTCCAGTATAGTACTAAGATTTACCACTACAGAGATAAAATACTTGAAACCAATATTTTAAAAGAGAAGAGGGCATAATCAGCTCAAAGTGCAGAAGATTCAGTTCAGGGTTGGCAGGCTTAAGGCAGAAACACATGGTAGAAAGGTGTCGCAGATCAAAACCACTTAGTTCATGTTGGCTAGAAATTACAGTAGGTGAAAATAACTAGCCAGGGAATATACCATGCACCATAAATATTACCAAAAGTCATGACACACTTACATACTCCTAAACACTCAGAAGTGGGTTCCACAAAACCGTTAGGTAGATCACAAGACCAATCGAGTTGACAATGCACTTGTGTCTACAGTTGTTAACTTACTACTCAAATGCATCTCCTCAAGTCACACTTAATTTTCACATAAAGACAATACTACTTTCATAATTTTTCTAACAAGACAGCTATCTTGTGTATAATTTCAAACCCAACTTACCCAAAGTGGAATTTTTAAAAAGTCCAAGTCTTTTCTGACACACAAGTAAAACTTTTAAATGTGAACCTCTGTAAAAATTAAAAATAAGCAACATGTTATATAACCCTTGAAAACAAAAGGATACTCTAAACATTTCCATTACAAGAGAAGAAATGGAGGTATAGAAAAGAATTGTAACAAAAGATTAGTACAACTCAGTATAGAATCATTGTTTCATTGCTTTATTTCCATCATTTGGAGCACATGATGGAAGATTGTGGACTACAAAGCCTTTGACAGTGCTATGTCCTTGCTGATTCCAGCCCCCAGGGCTACTCACTCATACAGGCTCCAGTCATGGTCCACAGCTTTAATTAGCAAATATTTCATGTCCTAGCATCCACAATTTCCTGCAGTCTTGAAAGAACCATTGACCTTAGCCCTACAGCTTCGTGCACTGTCATCTCAGGTGTTCCCTTGTCTTGTCTCCTAAGTCTCCCTTTGAAACTTAGATGGAAGCCTTCCTGACCTTTATATTCCCTCATTGTATATGCTGGTTCTTATGGTTTAGTTCCAAAATATCCATCAAAAGTCTTGTATGTGCAAATTTAGGGATTTAAAATATTATTAGATCAACCTGCTGATGAGTTCATAACTGAATATACTGTTTAGAGGTGGAGCCTGCTTCGAAAAGGGAGATCAATGGATGTATCATAAATGTTTCCCTAAGTCTTCTTTTGTCTCTCTGTCTCTGTCTCTCTGTCTCTCTGTCTCTCTCTCTCTCTCTCTCTCTCCTCTCAACTGCTGAAACGTCATGGGAGAAGAGCTTGCTTCACATATGCCTTTCTGCCAGCAGATTCTGCCTTGAAAACAACTAACCATGAAGAGAATATTGTGAATATTTTCAACCAAAGTGAATATCTCTGTTTTTAACTTGAAAGCCTCAGGCATCATATTCCAGTGAAGGGAAAATGACCAGTACATGGATAAAACTAACACCATATGGAAGACCTCAAGACTTGATTCAGCAGGAGCCACAACCATGTTACCTTAAACCATTCCTGGATTGACCTCTGAGAACATGGATTACTGAGCACAGTGAAATAAATCGAGTTAATAAATTCCTTAAATGACTTTGTCCCAGATGGGAGAAAAAGAACTCCTTTCTTAAAAGAAAAGATTAAAGTTTTGCACCATAAAGAGTCTTGCTGATTTCTAAGACCCCTCCAAGGTATGTTTCTTCTTGTTCTTATGCAAAGTACTTGGGGTTTTTTGTTGTTTTTTTTTTTTCATGGCAATGATCTCTTCAGCAACCACAACTGCTTTGGTGTCAGTTTTACACATGGTACCTTTTTAGCCAAAATTTTAAATACTTCAATGTTTTCTGCCTTGCCCTGCTCACTATAAATCTGGCTAAAAGGATTGAGCTGTACCACCACAGCTTAAATGTTAGGCTGCATTAAAATTTCCTTCCCCATGTCAGTTAGTCAGCTATGCTTAATTTCTATCACATGCAAAGTCTCAAAACATGAGAAAAATGCATATTTTTTTTGCTAGCATGTAACAACCATACCTTCTAGTCTATTTGAAAATAAAGTCTTTGTTCCCACCTGAAATATCCCTAGCCTGGCCTTTACTATAATCATTACTTTCAGTATTCTGTCCTTAATTCTAACCAGAATCATCTCTCAATTTCTGCTGAAAGCATTCTGAGGATTTTCTAGCCTGCATCCCCAGTTTTCCAAACTTCTCCAATAAAGCAGTTCCAAATGCAGGCTTCAAAAAACATGGTCAAATATAGCCATACCTAAGACCTCACATCTGATAACAATTTTCTATATTAATCTGGTTCACTATTGCTGAGATACAATAAGCAGCAATTTAAAGTTGTAGAAATTTACTTTAGTTTACACTTCAGAAGATGCAGTTCATAGACACCAGCCTCCAGTATTGGAACATCATGATAGAAAAAATGGTGGTGCAAAGCTATTTAGTTTATGTTGTTCTGGAGGCAGAACAGGGGAACAAATGCCAGTCAGAAAATGCACCGGAAAACTTACTCTATATAGTGTAAATGGTCAAACCTTGATGATCCACACAGTAGCATACTTGGGAGTACATTCCACCAGTGCCCTGGGCAAATCCCAAAGCAGTGAATTACATTTCCAGTACTTTTCCATTGTTTATTTGAAAAATCTCACTAGTTACATAGGTTGCGCTTTAACTTTCAATCCTCTTGCCTCAGCCCCCTTGTAATTACAGGTATGTGCAACTATATCTGCCTACTCAAATGAATTCTAATAAGCACAAATTTGAAAAGCACTGCTATATGTAGACAAAGATAACTGAGCCATCTGTCTTTAATGTAATAAAGTGGAAAACTGTTTTAATGTATTTAGATAATTGTGGTAGCATCATCACTATCTATTTCAACCACTTGCCTCTATTATTTTGCCTCTCTAGAATGTTATATACTTGGACTCATACAGTGTGCAATCTTTCCATATTGACTTCTTTCATTAAAAATATATACATTTATGGGTTCTAGGTGAATTTTCCTTGGTTGATCATTCATTTACTTGTATTGATTAAGAATATGTCATTGGATCAAAATATCACACTGTATTTACCTGTTTACCTGTAAAGCATCTTGAATTCTTTCTGGCATTTAAGAATGGCAATTAAGTTCATGACACTGTAATGATGTTTTGGAAGAAATTCCAAAAGTGAAATGCAGAAGTGGCTGTACAATTTTCCATTATAACCAGGAAGAAATAATAGTTCTTTTTATCCACATCCTCACCAGCATGTCACGTTACTAGTATTTTAGATTTTAGTCATTGTGATACAGTGCAGTGGTTTTTTCTTTAAGTTATTGCTGAGTTTTTAATGATGCTTCATATATGTTGTGGTCAGTAGCACCCTATTGGATGTGTGTTTGCAGTGATGTTTCTGAGAAGTGTAAATTTTACTGAATACAGATTTTCAAATCCTTCTTACACAAATAATGCTTTAATACTATATCTAGTCAGGAACAAATCTGAAGCCACTTAGATTTTTCTCCTATGATACTTCCTGGAGTTTTATAAATTTATAACTTACATTCAATTCTATGAGTTATTTTAGTTAATTTAAGAAACATTTAATGGTAGTCTTTCTTTTCCTTGCTTGCTTGCTTTATAGATGTTCAGCTAGTGCAGCATCAATTGTTGAGAACTTTTATTCCTGTTTTCACAATTTTTCAAACTTACTCCTTATTTATTTGACTTTTTAATAAACATACTTTGAGGCAATAATGACATTCTGATTTTATTTTTTTAATTTTATGTGTTCTTCTGTGTCTTTTCCAAATGCACTAGCTACAGTATAATAATTTGATACATATACATAATATGCAATGTTCAAATCAGAGTAGTAAGAGTTCCATCTCTTTAAATTTTTTTAAAAAATTTATATAACAAATTATAGTTATTCATTCCTATGAGGTACAGTGTAATAATATTTTATCATGGAGCATGATATTTATTGAAGTACTTTTAAATTATGATATAGCTATATAATTGAACCTCTTGAAGTTTCCAGTTCAGTGAATTTTAGTACATTCAGTTGTGAAAATATCATCAGTACCTTATTCAAAATTGTTTTTATCATCTCAAAAATAAAACTGCTTCACATTGCACTATCTCCTGACAGCCACTAGTGTACTGTCTGCATAGATTTGCCTACTTTGGACATTCCATAGACATGAAATCATATAATATGCAACCTTTTGTCTGGGTTTTTTTCACTTAAGATACTGTTTTAAAAGTTCTCCATGCTGCACCAAGTATCAGTATTTTATTAGTTTTTACTGCTAAATAATACTCTTTTGTATAGATATACCACTTGTTTCTTAATTCAGCAGTTGATGGACATTGAGATAATTTTGATTTTATTATTCATAGCTATTTCGAGTTTACTCCTATAAATATTCTTCTAAAAAATTACCTAACATATATTTTCAATTCCCCCATATGTATACCTAGATCATAAGACTTCTCTATATTTAACTCTTTGAAAAGCTGCCAACATTTTTTTCCAAAGAAGCTGCACTGTAGATTTCAGAAAGTTTTAATAAGTTAGAGAACTTTTTATCTCTAGTTTTCTCAAATTATAAATTATGAATGAATGCCGATTTCACTGAGTTTTTTAATATCTATTGAGTGATCCATAAGATTTTTTGGCCCTATTTTTTTTTACTTAGTGGATTTCATCAATAGAATTGTCTAATATTGTATTAAGCCATCATTTCTGAATGAATTCCACCACACTAATAAAATGTATGCAAGCCTGGAATTCAGTTTGCTAGTATTTTAGAATTTGAGGACTAATGTTAATTAACAAGATTTTCATTTTCTTTCTTACTTTCTCCCTCTAGCAATTTCTAGTTTGGTTAAGAAAGTTATATTAGCTTCATAAAATTTAAAACAGTTTGGACTGTTTATTCTCCTATTCCTTTAAAAATTAGAACACACATTTTCTAAAAATTTTATAGAAAACACTACAGCTTTTGACATTAGTTTGCATGTAACACTAAAATATTGATTTGATTCTATTAAACATTTTATAAAATAAATGAATTTTACTTCTTCTGGCATCAGTTTTGCTAATTTATTTCCTTATGTTTCAAAGTTATTAAAGTAGCATCGTTAGTATTTTCTTCTTTATTTTTAAAGTACAGTAACATTCACATTTGCCTCTCTTTTTCAATTATATGAAGTAACTTTTTTCAGATATTGTGATTTCCAGCATATTTCTAGGCAAAACTCTCTCTTGGATTATAGGCATATTTAAGACTGAGAAAGAAGTTTATAACCAGAAAGATCCTTGTAACTAGAATTTCTTCTGATTTTAAAAATATAAATGGGAAAAAAGTAAGCAGCATGCAAAAAAATATCGGTAAAGTTCCGTTTTCCTATTATCTTTTCTCTTGATGCAGTCTCAGTTAACAGTATGGAATGTATTTTTCAGGACCATAATTTATGAATTTCTATAGAAAAGAAAGTACTGTAACTACGCTTTTTGAAAAACTTACCTTTCAAAATTCTGCTTAATATATATTGGACAAATTTTCTTGCATTATATATTAAAATTTAAGATTCTTAATGATACATTGCATATTACAAGGCCTATCAATTTTCATTTGTACAATGAATATTCTATTTTGAATAATAGAACACATTTATTCTATTTGATTTTTTATTATTTGATTTATTATTTATGCTCACTGAAATCTTGCCATTAATTTTATACTATACTGTTTCATTTAATATACTGTTTTTTTAACATTAAAAGGTTCTATATTTTTAATAAGATTAAGGTTTTGGTTTTTAAAAAAAATCCTATCATCACTGAAACAAAACAATGCATTTACTATTTACATTTAGTTTATCTTGTAAACCTGGGCTTTTGAATTCTGCAAGTAAAGGCAAACAAAAGACATTCACATGAAGTTCTCCTTTACTAGCCAGGAAGCAGTTTTTAACTGCATCATGTTGTGCTCTCATCTTGCACAGCTGCCAGCATGTTGTTCAATCTCAATAAATATTAAACAAACAAACAAACAAAACCCCGAGATATATTAAACATTGCCCCGTGTTTCATTTCATCTGCAGTTTCAGTATTTATTCTAACCAAAGCTTTGTCTGACATCTAACTGTTTATCATAAAGGAATTCATCTGTTCATTTATCCACTCATTTTAGGACAAATGTGTTCACCAGCAGGGGTAGGGCCAAGTGCAAGACTAGTACAATATTTTTAAAGCATTCTTATTTATTTGTTAGCAGATAGGAGTGTTCTTATACCACTTTACATGCATATTTAATAGTCAATAATCTTTCCCATATATCTTTGTCCACTTATGCTATAACTGTGTTGACGCAGACAGATAGATGAACACGATCTGTATGCTATATCATAACATATGACCTGATCTGATCTCATGTGATATGACACACCTTGAATGTTGGTAACTGTTACTCACAATTTTCAAAATCTTCAGAAGTATTTTTTCTACTCCTAAGACTGTGGCCTCGGGCATTGATTATCTTATTTTGAAAAACTCACTCTCTGTATTATCTCTTTCTGTATGTGACACTAAACTGCTTGTATCTATGAATGTCTTTGAGATTTCCTTATCTTTTGAAAAGCTGAAAAATAGAGTCTTTCCCCTACTTATGGCAGGCAAATATTTTCTTACAAAAATAAACAGGTTAAGAATGTGCAATCTTCTCAACAGAAATGCCAAATGCATCTACAGCTCCTTTTTCATGTGTGTCCATACTTCTAACAGGATAGTATCCCGAATACTTTTGCTGAACTGTGGAGCAAAGATCTTTTGGAAAAAATATTTACAATGCCACATAGATAGAGGGGTTAATAATTAGCTGTGTAGTCCATTATTTCTAGATGTGAGTTTTGAGACTTCTAATACAAAGGTTTTCTTAAAACACATATTGCTATATGATGATTAAGTTCTTCTTCCTTAGGTGAGGCATAAATTACAACAGAGATTGCAAAGTGAATTTTAGTACAATCAGTTTTCCATATACAAGATTAATTTTTCATAAATTACATCAATCATGAATCAAAAATATTGGAGGTATAGAATTCTAGAAATTTCACAACACTTAATTCACTGCCTGCTGATTACTAGACTGAAACAATTCAAATGAAGTGATGTGTGGTCAAACTACATTATAGCTTCACATCACTTCATAGATCCTTAGTGTCTCCCTAAACTCTTTGTTAGAGCACTGCTCATTCTGTTTCTTTTTCTGCTATTTTATTAAGCATAAGACAGTTGCATCTATACTGAACAAGATCAGACTTTACTTTTGCTTTGCTTCATTCTTGAATATTCTTTGATTTATTTTTGACTCAACATTTTTATTATCTTTATATAGTACTAGTACAGTAAATAATCGAGAGATGACTTAAATTATAAACAGGACATTGTTAGATATATGCAAATATTAAGCAATTTAATATAAGGAAGTTGAGAACCATGTCTGTTTGTTTTATTTTCATTTGTTCTAATTTGGGGCAAGTTGGTTTCCTGAAATTAAAAACCCAAGGATTTTGCATTAGTAAGTGCTTGCTACCAAAACAGATTTAGTACCACATATACAAAAACATAAGAATTTACAAGATAAACTTAAAGTGGCAACAAGTGCCACACAGAAACAAGTGTGGAAGAGTGCAAAAGGTCGGTATGTGCACTAAGGATTCCAATGGTCCATCCAAAGGTCTGAGCTCACTGTTGTGTCCTATGGGAGTTCTTGTCAGCAGGTCAAGGAGTCTGCGATGGAAGGCTATTGGGTCTATTGCAGATGGCTGGAGAACATGTAAGAAGGCTCACTCATCTGTGCTGTAGACTGAAGAATCTATGCTAGGAGACTGAAAACTATGCACTGAAATCCAGGAGACAATACTCAAGATCAAGGTAGATATTATAACTTGTACAAAGTAATAGAAGCAATCCTTCTCTCTGCATTTCCTTTTTATGTCATTCTGGTGAAAAATCTTCCCTAAGGTGGATTTTTCGCACTCAGAACTATGCTGAGCCAATTTAGATGGACATTTGTTACTCAAGTTGACAGAGCCAGTTAGTTATCACACAATTCCTTATTAAATTAACAAACAGGTTCATTTTTGTAACCACAGTCTCCAAATACAAAAACAAGTTCATAATTACAACTAATGTGTTATATCTGTACTACATACAAGCAAAAGCACACTAATTCCCTCCCTAGAGTCAAAGGCACATTTTCTCAGGGTGGTACTTACTCCTAAAATATCATAACTTGAGCATTATAAACTGTTTAATAATAGTTAAGCACAGATATTAAGTCTATTAGCCCTATGTTATGTTAGAAACATATTAGGAGAGAAATATTGTAATTAAAATTCTGATTTCTGTAGCTGATCATGTGGTCACAGCTAGAATTTAGAAGTACATTCTTCTACTATGTATTCTGTATTCCTTTGGCATTCAGCAGGTCTTGCTTTTTTCTCTAGTGAGGGGGCCAAATACTTTCACTATTGAAGATTCTGGACCATTGGTCATTCTGCCTGGAATATGATGTTGAATTTTCCTACTGATTTTATTTTTTATTAAGTTTATTGTACAATTTATATAAATATAATGATCACATTCATCATAGGGAATTTGTACCTATACACGATATATCCTGGTTCCTTTATTTTCAATCCCCTCTCTTCTCTTCAATCCTTCTTCCTCTTCTTATTTGAAAAAGCTTTGTTTCTACTTAACCCTTCTTTTACTGTTTTTTTCTTTTCCCTCCCCTATTCCTATTTCTCCTTTTTTTTTTGAACAATTTCTTCATATTTCACAATACCCATTATACACTTTGGTCTTCATTTACCCTTTTAATTTCTCTCATCAAAGAAATAATATGATATTTACACATTTGTCCAATTTATTTCACTTAAGATTATGGTCTTAATATGTATCCATTTACCTATGAATGTCTCAAGTTTATTATTTATGGTTGAGTAGTTCTTTATAGCATTAAAGAATCATTATATCCATTGCTCAGTTGATAGGCATTTTGATTGTTTCTAGGATTTATTAGTTACAAACTGTGCTGCTATGAACATGGGTGCGCATATGTCACTGTGGTATGATGTTTTGATTCTTCTGGGAAGATGCCCATTAGAGGAATTGCTGGGACAAATTGGATTTCTAACAAATATTATTAGGCTGCTTAACAGCTCTCCTTCACTCCAAGTATATTCTTCATATGTTGTCAAGTAGTACTCCAATTTCTCCTCAATATTCTTGGTCAACCATTCTTACCAACACTGTGACTGCCATTTTAACTTGTTTCCTCAGAACCAGGAAGAGACCAAAAAGACCAGAAGTCTTAACTTCCAATTCAGTGGTGTAATCATTTTGTTAACTGTTACAAAACTTCTCACCTCTGGAACTAAGACTTCTAAAACAGTATAACATAACATTAGGGGAACAGGAAGCAAAATTTCTGTTAATCACTAGGTGTAATGATGAGTATTACTATACACTTCTATACACTACACTTGATTAATGGACCCATGAATCCTGGAAAATAGGAGACAAATACAATATATTGGACACTGATTCAAATCATATACAGCTTTTGAGGAACAATGCCTCTTCCCTGCAAGCTATTGCTACTAACTGGTCAAAAGACCATTCCATCTTTCTATCAACCCAGTCACTTATGGATGGTGAGGAACATGGTAAATCCAGTGAATTTCACAAGTATGAGCCAATTTCCTCACTTTTTCAGCTGTAAAATTTGTTCTGTTGTACAAGGAATTTGAAGTTTAGTTAGATTTATTTCCCATTTTCCAACACTCAACTGCTTTACCAATAAATTCAGAGTGATTATTATCTCTGTGTTAGTTACTTTTTACTCACCGCTGAGACAAAATACCTGATGCCCAAAGTTAAGAAAGCAAACATTTATTTCTTAAAGTTTTTGGAGGTTTCAGTCTATGCTTAGTTGGCTCCAAGGCAGGATGACATGGTGGGGCCACAGTTCATGGCAGCTGTAAACAACAAGGTGGAAACCAGCAAGAGAGAGAGACACACACACCTTCTTCCTGCCATTATATCACATCCTGGCTCCAACCCTAGGCCAGTGTAGCACTTACTCCCTCAATCCAAGCGCTAGACAATGAACCAATCACAAATGCATAATGCAAAGGCATGAAGCTTGGAGGCTACTGACATAAACCATGACAACCTCCTTCTCACTTGGTCTAATCAACACAACAACATCAATGTAATGGACAAGTGTGATACCTTGTGGGAAGGAGGGATAATCAAGATACCTGTGAACTAAGTTGTGAAACACGTTTGATGAGTTGATATGACCTAGAGGTAGGACACTGAAGGTATATTACTGACCTTGCCAACTGAAAGGAAATTGCTTTGGATGGACCTTGTGTATAGGTATGGAGAAGAAGGCATTTGCCAAGTCAGTCAACATGGCAAGTACAAGGAGATGTGTTAATCCTCTCAAGCAAGAACACCACAAGTGGTGCAGCATAGAAATCAGAGTTGCCATTTTATTGAATTTACATTAATCTATTATCATTCTCAAGACTCATCTGTCTCCTGTATAGACCAAGTAGGAGATTTAAGTGGGCATGATGGACACCAGGATCCCTGCATCCTTTAAGGCTTTGATAATAGCAGCAATCTCTCCAGTCCCTCCATGAATGCCATTTGCCTTTTAGTTTATTCTTTTACCAGAAAAAGGCAACTCTAATAGCTTCCACTTGTTCTTTCAACCAATATAGCTCTCACACTACAGAATAGGGAACCATTGTGAGGATTCTTCCAAGTACCAAATATGTATTTCAAATATGAATTATGGAACAGGGAAAATGACCACAGGGTGGAGTCAAGGGCGTACTGTCACAACTGGGACTCAGAACTTTTCTAAAACTCTGTTTATCACCCACCTGCCCTCCATAGGTTCCTACTCCTATTGTTGGGCCACAGTGACACTTTAGATCTCCTGGGATTAGTGTTAGTTCAGGAAAAGTGTACAGTAATATGAAAAATGTCTGATTATTTTTCTCTTTCCAATGCAAAGTCATTCAGGAAAAATTCTATAGATTCCTTTGAGGAAGAGTGGAAGAATGATTGATTTTATAAATTAAATTTTTGGTACACTAGGGGTTTTCCTCAAAGGGATGCATCCACTCCTTCACTCAATGAGCTCTGTGTCTGTAAAATGGCTCAATTCCAAGAATTAATAGATCTTGCTGCAATTCCCTGTTACTATGATTTGAAGTAGGTTTCTGTTCATTTGCCCTTAAACTATTTTGATTAAATAAGTCTAGTAAAATTTTGTATACTTCCCATCTATTTCACTTTTGGGAACACCATGGGCAATCAGTGCCATGAGTCTACACATGTCAGAGTATTCTTATCATTGTTCTGCTTCTACTACCATTAATGGTACTGAGATGATTAAGTGCTGGCTCTTGACCCCTGCCATTTGGGAATCAAATCAAGCACATTGACTTTAAACTTCCCAATTGTGCAAATTCAGTCTTTATTTTAAGGTATGTTATACAGAAAAGAGCAATTACCGTGCTCTTCTTTGTATATCAGTGCTCTCTTAACAAGTCAGTTTACCTTAGTGCTATCCAAAGGTATATTTTCTGGATTATCTCAGTGTGGCAGTTTGGGTTTCACACCACACATCAACTCCAGCATTCCCATTTTCCTAAGCATTTAGAACTCTTCATCAACAGTAAACTATGGAAAGGTAATCACCTCTAACTCATTTATAGTGAGACATCTTTTGATTCATATTAGTGCCAGTCACCCAAATAAGCTACTAACACCTTTCTTTGATCCATGAGTTTCAACATTATGTCCATAATCCCTGAGTAATGGGCTCATATCTACAAACTCATCCAGATCCAGGTGCATGTTTTTGCCATCGTTATAACACACCCATAAAATTCACTCTCACACTTGCTCATAAGACTTTTCTCTATAAGAACTAATAAACTCAAGAATTTCTGGGAAAAGGGTACCACATCAGGCCTGAGAGATCCCCAGTAACACCGTAGGGCCACAGATAGTGTATATGTGATAGAAGGGTGGGACAGGCAACCTAAAAACCTAAAAAGTCTGAAGCAGTAGTAATAATATGAGCCATCTATTGATTCACCACTACCGCTAGGCTACTCAGCTGGGAAGGGAAGAATACAGGACTCTCCAACTAGCCCTGCAAGAGGAATTCAGGTGACTGGCCACTGCCCTATACCACATGACTGGTGACTAGGAGAACACCTACCACAAAGTAGAATACTAACTGAGGTTCACATGATGCACAGATAAGACTAGAAGATTGAAAATACCAAAATACAAACCAACAAGTGGTAAGTTAAGAAAACCAGAATTTTACTTATGAACAAAGATACTCACTTTTTTCTTTCACTAGCTTGACCAAAAATGCTATGACAAACTAATCAACGTCATTGTATGTCTCATTCTGCCAAAATTATTAACAATTTTCATGTATGGAGTAGCTGGATCCCTGACATCTCAAAAGTTGTGAAATAGGATGGTAAAATAGCACTGCATTGAGTATTAGTTTAAACATTTCCCACCAAGACCTGTCAGTGTTCCCATAGTATTAGAGAGACCATGGCATTTTAGATCTCATCATATTGAAGAGTCAACTTCAGGAAACCCTAAAGGCATTAAAGCATTTCCTCTTTCACTTCTGTTTCTCTACAGCTATTCTTGGTATTAAAATCTGTATCAGTCAGTGCCTTAAAGAGAAACAGATTTAATACAAGGTAGACAAATATAAAAGAATTTACAAGATATACAATGTTGCCTGTTACTCTTGTCCTGCTGACCTGCTTTGATGTTCTGTACCAACTTCACTATACTGTCTCAATTGGCTTTATTCCATCCTGGTTTTTTGTAACTGTTTGCATCCTCACTGTGTGTTCACTTTGTATGCCTTAATTTTGTAACATGAACAGCTATTTCTGGGAGGACAGTATGTGGTTTGTCAACTAGTGATTTATGGG
>PVJX010033026.1:0-19975 GCA_004027295.1 Dolichotis patagonum
TTTTTTTTATCCTGGCCATTCTTTCTGGGGTGAGATGGAATCTCAGTGTGGTTTTAATTTGCATTTCTCAAATGACTAATGATGATAAACATTTTTTCATGTATTTATTTGCCATTCATATTTCTTCATCTGAGAACTGTGTATTCATTTCAGATGCCCATTTTTGAATTGGGTCTTTGAAGTTCGAGGGTCTGATTTTTTTTTAGTTCTTTGTAGGTTCTAGACAGAAGTCCTTTGTCTGAGGGACAATCCATTAAGATTTTTTCCCAATTTTTGGGTTTTCTTTTCACTCTGCTGGAGATCTCTTTCGATATGCAGAAACTCATTAATAAGATGTGATCCCAGTTGTTGATTCTGGGAAGTATTTCCCATGTGGTTTGATTCTTGTTCATGAATTCTCTACCTACCCCTATGTCGTCAAGAGTTTTACTGACTTTGTCTTCCAACAGATTTAGTTCTTCTGTTTTAATATTTAGATCTTTGATCCATTTAGATTTTAGTTTAGTACATGGTGATAGGCATGGGACTATTTTTAGTTTTCGGCATATGGATAGCCAATTTTTCCAGCACCATTTATTAAAGAGACTACCATTCTTCCAACAAACATATTTGGCCCCTTTATCAAAGATAAGGGGGTTGAGTGTGTTTATGGTTTTGGTTGTATCTTCCAATCTATTCCATTGATCTTCAGATCTGTTTTTATTACAGTACCATGCTGATTTTACTATAGTAGCTTTGTAGTATAACTGCCTCCTGCCTTGTCTTTTCTATTCTAGGTCTCTTCTGGTTCCAGTTGAATTTTAGCAGTAATTTCTCTAGATCTATGAGGTATGTTAGTGGTATTTTCATTACCCCAGGTTTTCTTAGACTCAAATGGACATTCACACTCAAAAAATGAACAGAGGCTACACACAGAGCCAATGGGCTCCAGAAGGATACCAGATGGGAAGCACAGCAGGGGACTATCAGAGGCCCCTTTTCAATAGAAGTATTTGCTCAAAGTCCATGTCATAGAGGTGTAGGTACAACGGACAAGAAAGCCATCCTGTCTTAGTCACTTTCCCATCACTAAGACACAATACCAGACACCCACAAATTGAATGAGGAGAGGTTAATTTGGGCTCATTGTTTCAGTTCACAGCAGATGGGCTTCAAGGCAGAAACAGAATGCCAGAGGGCCACAACAGAGGAAAAAGGGCTCAACCCATGGCAGAGAGGAAGCAGACAGAGAAGGGAGGCAACAGAAACAAGAGCACACCACTCCAAGTCACACCTGCAGCAAGCCACCTCCAACCAGGGCCTACTTCCAAACAGCACACTCAACCGCTGAGCTCTTCCAGAGATGAACCCATCGATGAGTACAGAGCGTCCCCATGAGCCAATCAATCCCCACACACATCAAACTTTTAAGGGACATGTTAGTCTACACCATAACATGCCCTATTTTTTAAAACCTTCATGTCCCACCACAGGCATCACTTCTTGAATTGACCCTGGAGGCATAGAGCTGAGGGACCTGAGCAGGAGACAGACTCAAACACAAGGATCACTGCACAAAGACTTGCCAAATATGGCACGTCTTTATAATTTTCCCAATTTGAAGGGTCAATTTTAACATAAGAAAAGTTGCCTCCCAATATGTGGCATTCCAACTTTTATCAGATTTCCAGGCCTGGGAAACACAGTTAGGCAGTTAACGACTGCTCAGATTGTCATGGGGAAGGGGGAAAGGACTGATTCACCCTTTACCCATACTCTATTACTAAAACTTCTCCCTGAGTGCCTGTAACACTTTTTATTCCCCCATCCCCTGCTGTTACCTTCTGCATGGCCCCACACCTTTTGCCAACTCCTTTAAATCTATTGAAGGTTTCTTCAAAATTATCTTCAGAAATCAGTCAAATCTTCCTACTGTTTCTTGTCTAGAACTCTAGCTATTGGGAAGGGGGAACACAGGTACATTTGTGTAGAAATACTGTAAACAGGAAGACACCTTGACAGGGATTAAGTTGATGGTAAAAATCTGGATATTTTATCCTATTTTTTCTTTTTTTAAGTTAATTTTTAGATTTTTTATTAATTTGAAGGTAGAAAAAATACAACAGAACAAGATGGAACAAAGTCAATTGAGACAGTGTAGTGAGACTGGTACAGAACTTCACAGCAGGTTACCGGGATAACAGTAATAGCTACCATAGTATAGCTCGTTATCTTCACAGTAGTTGTTGTTTCAATCAAGTATAGCAAAATCAAAGGAAATACAGAACATTATAGAACTTATCAAAAACAGAATATTGAATAGAACAGTAACATTAATCAAGACAAAGCAAAACAGTGATAAAAATACTTGCCTTTAAAGAGGTGGTAAAAGGAAATCCCCCTTATTTGCTATATTACATATGGTCAACCTCCCAAGAGATGCTCAGATCTCTGGCTCCCACTTGCTAACGGGGGGTGGGGAGGAAGGTTGGGGGGGGATAGACTCACAGCCGCTTACCAGGGCAGCAAGCTGGTTGCTTGGTTTCACAGTGCCCTAAGTTCCAACATGGGGTGGATCTCAGAAGACGCTGCTGGTTCTTGCCCTGGGGAAGCCACGGCCTATTTTTTTTCCTATACCTTTTTCTAGTTCTTGAGTTTTCTTTTTTATTGGTACATTTTAGATATACATAATGATAACATTTATCACAGGGAATTTGTACTTGTACATGATCTATCTGGCTTCTTCTGTTTTTCCCACTCCCCTCCCTTCCGTTCAACTCCTCTTCCCCTCTTTACTTACAAAAGCTTTGCTTTTGTTCTTTCAACAATAAACATGCTATCAACTTCATAAGCAGAAGAGCCATCTTTCATTTTTAATAAAACAAAAAGGATATTTTTGCTTTGCACTGACAATGTGACTCTATACCCAAAAGAAATAGCCATGAAGGTTAGATTTTAGCTCCAGTTCTGCGGAATAATCTATGTACTTTTGAGGATATCATATCCTGTTTCTAGGTTTCAGTTTCTTCTAAGAAATTTATTCCAGCACCAATGGCTTATAAATCTCTACAGTTAGGATATATAATGACTTTCCTTAGTCATGGTTTCTGATAGCATAACTATATTCTTCAAGTATCTGAAGAACACCAAGTGATAAAAGCAGAGTCCAAGAGTAAATTAAAAAGGGAGGCACTGATGTTGGCAAAAAGTACCCAGCTGCATACACAGAAAGCTCTATGGTGCCAGGAGGTTCTTTTCTCACAACAAAATGCCAGTCAATTATATGATTTTCATGATTACAAGAAATATCTTGATTTCTTACCACAGAAATACAGTATTTTCAGCAGACTTTCCAACCAACATATTGTTTCTGTGATTCCTGGCTATACAGGCACAATTTTATGGTGAATTCATCAAAAGCTCTCCCTCATATGTACTTAATGCTAAGGAAACCACAAGAAGAGAATTACCTGTCAGGTAAATTGATATTCATTGATTTGACTAATTGATTGCCAAGGGATTTGAGTTCCTTCCTCCTTAGACAAATATCTGTGGTACTGACTGAGCCAACCGGGATCTCTGAAGCTAAATAAATTCATTTTCAAAAGTCAAACCCAGATGGTTAATTACAGCTTCCTAAGTTATCTGGGATGCAAATAAGTCACGTGTTAAGGGCTGCAAACCTCCCTGCGTAAAGCTACTGTGTCCTGTGTTACAGTGCCGTCTACTTCCACAGGCAACTGCTATTTCCTGTCATCAGGTGGGTCATTTGCCTACCAGTCCCAAAGGGAGTGGGGGGAATCTTTCAGATTGTTTCTACCATCTTGGAATATTGCCATGAAATAAAAACACCTTGCTTGTACTGCGGCTGAGCAGAAAAACAAATATAAACTTCACAGTAATCTAAGATATAGGTGTCAAGAGCCATTTCCCAGATTTGCCTGAGAATGTCTGACAGGAATGTCTGATGGAGAATGCTTGGTCTAGAGGAGAGCACCTCTGAAATTACTTCTTGTTTATTCCTCAGCCCAGAAATCTATGCTTTTGTGGTACACTTCTGCATTTTCTGGAAATAAGCACCTAATCAGTAAGAGTCCAGTGCCTAAGACTGGCATATGTTGAAAAACTACTAGATTCTTGTTCTTAAACAGTGTATTAAGTAAATCTGGTGTTAAGTGGCCTCAATGGCCAGTACTGAAACTATGCAAATCCTTGAAGCCAACAATGTACAGTAACATCTTTCAAGATTACATATTGAACAATGGTCTATATTTTATCAATTTTAAGTAATATTGAAACAAGAAGAAATCAGAAATAATAAACATTGTTGCTGTCAGCAACAGCATGGCCTTGGAAAGAAAAGAGATGGATATAATTTTCTTCAAATGAATGTTTGTTAAACCAGCCACAGCAGCACACACCTGTAATCCTGGAAGACTGTGGCAGGAGGATCACAAATTCAAGCCCAGTGTGAGAAACTTAGTGATTTAGTGGGACTTTGTCTCAAACTAAAAAATAAAAGAAGGGATAGGGATATACCCCTATGCAAAGGTCCTGATTTCAAGTTCCAGTAACACATACACATACACAAACACACAAGAAATCTGTTTATTTTTTGTTGGTCTATCTAAATTGTGTAAAACAATATTTTAAGAAGATAAACTAAGAGGATGTTTATATTTAAGTAGATTAGTTGGTTTAGGAACAAAGGAATGAGGATATTTCATAACTTTCTTTTCTAATAAATGGTGTTTAAAAATAAAAATAAAATAAAAAAAGAACAAAGGAATGCCTCTTGTTAATAAGAGGCATTGCAGAATACCTTCCTGCAACTGGAAAAAAAATACTATCCTTGAACTGGAATCCTAGATTTAGCAAGACTAATTGCATGAGAGATGAATAAACTATACTTCTTTTTAAGAACAGAAAAGAACAGAATGTATTATTGATTCCAGTTGCTTAGGATTTAAGAAACTAAATGCTTACATAACTCTTGTTCCTAGCTATTTCTAGAGAAAGTTGGAGTCTGATATATCTATGAATAAGAAAAAGTACACTATGAAACATCACTGAGATTTATGGTGGGATTTACAATATGTGGAAACAACTGATTTATTATAGAGTTCAGAGATGGATATGGAAAGGTATGCACAGCTAAACCACAGATCTTAAGAAAAAAATTGCTTCAATTAGTTCTCTTTTGCTAAGATGAAATGAAAATAAAAAGCAGATGTAAAACCTACAATCACATGCTATTAACATTATACCAATGGCAGTAATAAGGCATTATTTCTTTTGAATGTGATTACCAGGTGCTTTGTTGTACATAAAGGAAATCAAACATGTAAAAGCTAAACACTAGATCAATTTTACATGTCTGTGCCTGTTAATCTAAGCAATGCTTTTGAAGGTAACAATATACAATGTTACAACCATTGTCAAATTCCTATCTTGTTTTGTAAACCTATACTGTTAATGTATTGGGTTTGTTGTTGTTGTTTGTCTCTTTTGCTCTTTGTTTTTCTTTCCTGTGTCTTTTTTTCTCTTAAAAAAAATGTTTCTAAGTCTCAGGCCAGCAGTCTACCTAATATCTGTCCAATGTGCAGGCTCATTAGGAAAGGAGATCTTTTATCCACCCATTTCACAACAATCAATACTTTCTCATCCTATAACCGTATGTCTAGGGTCCCTTAACCTATTCTGACTTAGCTGTGTTTATCACTGTAGGTTTATATGCCTATCGATTTAGCATCACAGACTTACCACATACGGACAATTCAGAAACTGTGTTTCTTTCAACTTTTCTGAAAACTGTTTTCTTGACAACACAATATGGTGTGATCCATACTGCAGCAAACCTGAGGCTCTGTGCTCCATAAAAAATTCCATTTGCTAACTCAATCCTATACAGTAGCTGCCAAGCAAGGATTCAGATATAATGTTGCTATATTTAGTTATTTGTAAAGAAACTAGAAATTTTGAACTTTATATAAATTCGCCTCATTTTTAAAATGTGGCTAAAATACTTATCACCTTTATCACCTAAAAAATTATCACCTTTAATTTGCACTACAGGCCACACGTTTTCAGCCTTACAGTTTATGAGAGTAGTGTTCTGTGTCTCTGATCTCTTCTGCCTCCTGCTCTAGTCCCCTTTCCTGCCCCGTCCCTTCAATGGGCTTTCTTGATATTCCTTCTGGATGGTCTCACTTGCACTCTGAATGACCCTGGCACATGTAGCACAGTTATTAGTGTATTACTCGTTACCTTCCATATGGAATAAGTTCCTTAAGTCATATGTGACAACAATATTAATTTCATGGATTAAATTCCATGGTGTGTCCTGCAGTAAGTACTTTTGTGTATTAAACTAGCTGCTCTTCACAGAAATCCTAAGAAATATTATTACCATTTTATAAATGACAGGACTGAGATTTTAGAGAGCCTCTAATTAACACCCAAGTACACAAAACTAGGAAGTGGGAGAGCATAACTTGAAGCAAGGTTTCTATACTCTGAGCTATTATACTTGTCTGAATTAACTTTAAGTTCTCCATAACTTCTTATATGCAGTGAGCACTCAGTTAATATTTCCTTAATTGATTGCTTAAAAATAGAAACATTCCACTTAAAAGACATTTTGAAAAAGCACAAAGAAAAATTACTGATGAGTAAATAGCGTGCATACGAGTTAAAAATAAAATGAATGAGTGCATAAGAGTATAAAAACACGTGAATGTGCACTGTTAGTATTTGTGGTTCAGCAATAGATTGGAGCCTATCCACTGGCTAAACAGTGCAGGGCTTGGCCAAGATATTTTCAGTGTACTTATTCAAAAGTATTCCAATCCAAAAATTATATCCATAAAATAATTTGCCATGTTAGCATTTCTGCCTTGCAAATTGAATGTGCAATGCTGGTTTTAGTTAGAGATGAGGAAATTCCAAGAGGAAATTGAACAAACACTCAAAAGGTCTGTCTTTTTATTTTGCATGCAAGAAGCATCAAATCACTTCCTTTGAACAACTATGATCCACGAGGTGCTGCCTGTCAAACTGATTCTTTGGTACATCTTGACTCTGCTTCTCTCCCGCAACATAGTTTTAACTGACCTAAAACCAGATCCTTAACCTTCGATTGACAGCATGGTAAAAAGATTTGCTGTAAATCAGAAGTACTGCCTAGAACCTAATGATATTTAAACCTTTTCAGGGACCAAGAAGATCATAGCCATCTTATAACTGTACAGAAAATGATACAGTGAAGACTTATTTACAAAGCTAGTGGAGGAGGAGCAGAATAACAAAACAGTAGGTATTTTCTCTCCGGACTGTCACTGAGCCTTAAACTAAATGACAGAAAATACTAAAATATATTGGGAACAGAAGAAAATTTTACTTTCCCAAAGGAATGCTACTTTCTGTATTCTACACTGTCTACCAGCTTTGCAAATGAATATTTGAGGGAATTATTGAGAGAAGAAACACATCCACTTCAAAACCATCACAGGATAGAAGTCATCAGCAGGGTAAGCTTCATTCTCCATTTTAGAAGAACTGGAAGATTGTGGCAGAGTAAGGGACAGGTGGCTGTTACTGCTAATAACTAGTACCAGAGGAATAATGAAAAGCAGGGCTCTCAAAGGACTAATTAATATGATATCTGTTTTATTACCTTTTCTCCTGCCTGATCACAACCAAGAATTACCTTATATCATATAATATTAAAATAAATATTTCTTAAATGACTTCATTCCTGTAAATTACCAGCTGAAAGGAAAAGTAGTAGAAGTAACCAAAGGCAAATACACACTGTTATGGAAATAACAATGACTGCATGAAACCATGAAAAATGCAATTAGGCACAAAAAGAAAACCCCTTGAGTTAATGAGACAAGTATAAGATTATATGAATCAGTGTTAGCACACATAAACCTGGACAGTCTTTGCGCTCTTGAATTAAATACCTGATCATTCTCACTTTCAAGTCTTGGAGAAAAGCTGGAAGCTGCAGGGGAGACAGCTGAGAGCTCTCGGAGTTTTGTGTCAATTTCAGCAAGTTGTTCATGCTCACTGGCTGCAAATGTGTATCCCGCTCCTGGAACCAGCCAACCACAGGGATCCCCCTGAGAGGAAACAAAGGGTACCAGTTCATTCCTGGGGGTAAAACTCAGACAAAAAAGAAATATGGAAAAGGGGATTTTAAAATTGTAGCTAAAAAAAAAAAAAACTCTACAACTTAGGATACAAAAGTTACTCAATGTCTTTTTTTTTTCTTCCTGGAAACACACTCAAAAACAAGTTCTTAAAAACACAATAAGCCTGAAAATTGGGCTCTGGACCTGTCCTTTTCACCTATATATTATACTTCATCCTTAAGTAAGCAGCAATATAAGTAGGCAGAATATTCAACTATAAACACATACATGTAAAATGGCTTGCATTCTGACAGCCTGCCAGGTGGATAACCTAACAGACAGTCGAAATACACATCCTACATCACTCCCTGTTCCTGGGTCAGATGGAACTAAAAGTTGCTTGCCAGACACACACACAAGGATAGACCCCTCCAGTGTCTTGGTCAAAGTCTCTCATGCATCCAGCACGGGAGCCTAGTCTGGAGCCATCATGGAAAAGGCCAGTTTTGGTTTCTGTCTGTGTTGTTGTTATTGTTGTTGTTGTTGTTGTTTATTTGGAGTACCAGGTATCAGGACCTCAGGTTTGCCAAGATAGGTGCTGTTCCACTGAGCTAAATCCCCAGCCTAGAAAAGACCAGTCTTTATGATGACATCCAAGGGAGAGAATCTCCTTAAATCACCTTAGATGAAAGGAGAGCCTCTAAACTGCTCTTTTTCCTTCTCCCTCCCCTTCTCCCATCACCTCCCCCTCACAGCTCCCAAACCAAAAGGCAAAAGCTCAATCTACCTAATGCCACGGCTCCCCTTTTTAGGTGGCTGAGAACATTTCTTAAGCTGCAAATGGTCATTTAACTGCTAACTGACATTATCCTCAGGACCCAGTAAACTCTATGGACTCACACTGAAAAGGAGCCCACTGCTTTTCTCTCTCTCTCTTTTTTTTTTCTTCTTTCTCCCCTAACAAAGACCCAATCTCATTCTAGTCCCTTCTCCCCCACTTTTATGAGTTCATCTGCCAAAAACTTCAAATCCTTTAACCTTTCTGCTATCAGTTATCACAGAGTCGGAGAGCTGGAGATAGAGGGGGATCAATGGGGGCTGAGGAAGTCCAGTTTTCTCCTGGTTCTGAATACAGTACCATGCACATCCCACTGCACAGGAAGAGGGGAGGAAAAGCACAGGGCCTCTCCCTGCTGGTAGGAAAGGCCCTCAGGCACCCGGAAAGGGTACCTTTTCACACTTCTCAGCTATGGACCACAACTTTCCTGGGTCCTAAGCCTCCTGTTCAGGCCTAGCTTCAAGTATTTTCCCCCCAGAGCCTCTCAAATGTTACCTTGCTTCCTCCCTCCATCTTAACTTGTCTGTGGCATCCTTGTGATAATTGTAGCCTTAAGTTCATCTCCTTATCTAAAGTGGTCTGTGACTTACAGCTGCTAATGACATCTACAGACTCTTTAAACTCTCTATGAATTCCCTACACAGTGGATCCTTGATTGACACTGGGTAATAAGTCTATCTGTGGTATTTCACACTATCCTGAACTTATAAGGGCCTTCAATATAGTTACTAAACAATAGAAAACTATTAAAGGAACCTAAATTTTGTCTTAAGAGCAAAATCTAAGTAAATACATGTAAAGATTTCTGTATGGCTGCAATGTTAATTCTTGCTCACCTCATGATGTAATGAATACATATGTGTTTCCCAAGTGTATAGGCATTATATGATATGAAACTTAAGAAAACATCTCATCATACTGATGACCTCTAGACTGAAGTTATTATGCTCAAGTTCCTTTTTTCAGGCTTATGTTTATGTAACTGTTATGTAACTGTGTTGTGCTAGATATGCTTGAAGAATATGCCGTAGGCAATGTCACTCTAAAGGGTAAAGACTAGGCATTAGTTAGCTATACAGTACATCTGCAGACCAGCACATTAGTCACTATATTTAAAAAGTAGCAAATTTAGATGAATTTATGTCATACAATTTATAATTGGATAAAGGTAATCTATTAATAAGTTATTCTACACTAAACTGAAAATTTTAATATATTTTAAAAAACCTTAATGGATCTAGTATATTAATATCATAATTGTTATGCTAAGATGTTATGTTTGCTACTGATTTAAGATTTTCCTTATAAAACTTTATAACCATGACCTAACATTCTACAGGCATATGACTTTTAAAAGACAACTTGAGCAGTATGTTAAGACAGTAAGCCATTGGGCTGGGGATTTAGCTCAGCAGGCATAAGTGCCTGCCTTGCAAGAGGGCAGTCCTGAGTTCAATCCCCAGTACAAAAAAAAAAAGACAGTAAGCCATTATCTATAATACAAACAGACTATAACACTGGCTCCTAATACTAATGCTGACCATGATCAATAAAAGAGGTAACAGTTCTCTGGATATACTTTTTATTTCAAAGTACTCGATATCTAGGTAGGATTATTACAGTGAACCCTACTGCTCCCACTTCAGTACTGGTGGAATTGATCTTCTGGGTGTTCAACAACTAAGGTTTAAAAATCAAAGCTAATAAAAGATAACTTGGTTAAGAGGACAGCTAATACTTTGGCCCTTGTACATCTAGGTTAGTCAGGACCCAGGATATGATGCGACCCCTCCAAGAGGATTCTACAGTTCCAGTGACTCACCTCACCTCCCAAGCAAGATTATTGGACCCCAAAGGACAGGACTCAACCAGTCTACATTGTGTTAAAAGAAAAGTCTCTAAGTAGGGAGTGTCCTCAAGCTTCCAAAGGAAGTCATACTGTCAAGCAAGAATGTGACTTCTCCTGGTAGATGATAAAACCGATAGAGCAGAAGACTACAGAAGAGCTAAGAGACTACCTGAGGAGCCTTAACTGACAAAAATATATAGGGGGTAAGGAGGAAGACTCACTCTGATTAATATAGGTCTTAATTTGACTTGGTCTTAAACAACCAACAAAAAGTACAGCAAAAAGAAAGCCAGACAGATACACAGAAAGAGATAGAATAATAGTATTATTAAATAAAAAGCTAGGTTAGATGTAAAATGGGGGCTCCAAACACTGCAGCGACACTTGTCGGCAGTCTCCAGCTACACCTCTGATTTACAGGAAGTCCTAACTCCCACTTCCCCTAGCCCTCTCAAAATATGCCTTTCAATTTCTCCTAATGTGTTCCTGTTATGTTATTCTAATGTACATTCAAGTACCTGCCCCTCAGATAATGATTTCTCTTATGCAGGTGTGCCTATAAGAATGCCAACATAAATATTCCAGCTATTAAACTTCATCTCTTTTGTGATATAAACTAAATTGGTATGTTTATATTTTCCGGAGCCAGTCCTTATAAAAGGTCTTCTGGTCTACTAAACAAGATAGTGAAAATTTTAATGGCCTACTGGTCAAATATAACTTCATTTAATGTATTCATTCATCATTCTTATAATTAAATAGGAGGACATTAGATTTCTTATTCACAAAACAGAAAGGAGTCTGTTGTGCTCTTAAACTTACATACTATATACTTGGGTAAATACTCAAAAAAAGTAGAGGTTAATATTAAAGGTAAGAACTGGGGATTTAACTCAGAGGTCTAAGCTCCTGCCTGGCAAGCGTGAGGTCGTAAATTCAATCCTCAGTAAATATATATATATATATTTATGCCAAATACCACTGACTTCCACCTTTTGGGGCCACTATTCATCAGCATTCTACTGTTAATATTTGACCTAGTCTAATAAGGTTACAAAATGAAGCTTCCACTTCAATGTCCTTGTCCTCTTTTCTACACTATCAAAAGATGTTTGTTCCTCAAACAATAAAACTTATCTTCTTTTGTCTCTTTTAGATTAGTCAGGATGAGACTTTAGATCCTTGGCTAGGCAAGATCAATGCCCCTCCTCCACCTGAAGCAGTATAAGAGCAAAGGTCAGGCCTTCTGCACCTACTTAACAATAAGGAATCAAAGTCTTAGGGGTGGGGGCATGAAGTGGGATTTTAAAAAGACAAGAAAGGGTCAGGGATTTAGCTCAGCTGCCTAAGTGCCTGCCTTGCGAGCACACAGTTGGGAGTTTGATCCCCAGTACCAAAAAAAAAAGACAAGAAAATAGGATTTTTTAAAAAAACTATAGCTCAAGACACAAAAGTTACTCACACCTTTTTTTCTCTTCCAGAAAACACACTCAAAAATTCCTAAAGGTCTTAAAGACACAATAAGCCTGTCCCTTTCACCTATAAATTATGCTTCCTCCATCCTCAAGGAAGCCATAGTTATAAGGTAGTGGGCAGCAGATGTCAACTCGAAACACATGGAAATAGTTTGCACTCTGACATAGCCTGCCTGATGGGTAAACTGGCAGACAGCAGGAAAACACACACCCCAGATAACCCACCTTGAAAACACCCCCAAACCCCCATAACTATATCCATCTCTAGCTCGTGGAGCTCTCTCTTTCTCTCCTCTCTCTCTGGCTTATTCTCCAGTTCTTTGAGTGCATACATTGGAATTTCTGCCTAAGAAAGCCCTTTCTATGCCTTTTATTGACTATTCCCTAAATTTTTTTCAGCAAACCTCCAAACATGCCCTGTTTAGGGTGGGTTAAGATCCTCATCTCAGCACCAGGAACCACTCAGACCCAGTCTGGTGACAGTTCCCATGCTACAATTTTTCCAAAACATACATTTTGAGTTGCTATGTCAGTGCTCAGGACCTCACAAAAACAAACAAAAGCAAAACAAAAACAGAATTAACACTAGGATAGTGAAAGAAAAAAGTAGTTTTATGATGTCATTATCTGATAACATATTCTATAGGGTTTTCCCCTGTGGAATAAGTCTCTCATCTTCACAGTATGGTGCTCCTAACAGTGTCATTTCTCTACTTTAAAAAAAAGCTTTGTGATCTGTTGAATGCAAGAAATCAAGTCTACCCATTAAAATACATGGTATTTTCAAATTTTGTTCTATAAACCAAAATACAGCCTTCTCTGCGTTTGAATGATGTTTGGCCCCTAGTGGGCATAAGGTATATTTAACTCCCTAGTGTGATGCATAAACAAATTATAACCCAAGAGTATATCCTTAAAACTATGTAACTGAGTCTTAGCCCACCATAGCAAGTAAACTTCTATCCAATCAGAGGCTAAAAATTCTCAAAACTTGACGACCAAAGGCAAACAGCCATTGCAATCAATGAAGGCAGTACAAGGGATCACAGAAAGGTATGGTGAATGTTTACATTTTTAAAATCTTATTTCAGTAAAAGATTGCCAAGAATGATGAGTTAAGTGTGTCTGGAGTAGGGATAATTATTTTGAGTATCCTGAGGGAGGTTCATGGCAATGAGACTTTTACTATAATAAATTTCTTTTAATTTAAACATATACCATATTTTATGAGCATTCAATGTTGATCAAGCATTTACAGCAAATGTCTATTTCACAAGTTGCTCTCCTAAAGGGGCTCTCAGTCTCTTGACAACAAAAGTGTAACAAGCTTGGAAGAGTACCAGTAAACTGCAGCCTCTGTGGGGATCAGGGAAGGCTGTTAGTCTCCTGCTGGAAGGGGCAAGCAGATCTAGAGACTGGAGAAGGCTTCCTGAAGGAAACAGGACTATACTCAAAGAAGCAACATGATCCGTTCTGTACTTGAAACTGGAGCTGGTGAAGGTGACTGGAGGTAGAAAGGCCAGCTAAGTAGCAATGGCCATAATGCAGAACTAAACTAAGGAATGTGTTCTGGAATGTGGAACACAGAACAGTTTCCAGAGACACCTAGGAAACAGAATTTATAGAACCTAGAAATAATCTGATGGAACAGTAAAGCAAGAAGTAAGACTCAAGAATAAATCTGTCAACTAGGTGGATGGCAGTCCCACTGTCTAAACTAGAGAGCACAAGACAGGCAATAAGTTGAAGATTACGATGGACTGATATTCACACATGTACCTGGGATATCCACAGATTATCAGCAATGAGATTTGTTTGATATTCAAGACAGAGACCTGGGCTTGAAGCAAGTATTTTGCACTTCTTTATAGTAGTTCAAATCCTCAGGACTATGGGACTGGATGAGGTCACATTAGTGCAAGAATACGGTAGAAGAACACAAAGAATGAAGGGGTAGGTGGAGGGCACAGAAACTTAACAAAATTCCACACATTTGTGTTTCATGGTAGTAACACCAGCAATCAATCTCTAGGTAGTAACAAGAAAGACTTTGGACAAAAACTTACGCAAAAAGACTTTCATGTTTGTCTCATCCTGACCCTAACATTCAAGCTCCCTGTTTCAGTGAAACTAGTGTGTGTCTTGGGACGTTCCACCACATTCCTGCTCCCTAACCACTGGCATCAAGAAAACAAAGAAATGACCTACATTTAGCCAGTCAAAAGCAAACACCCTGAATTTTGAATAATCAGGGACAGATGTAGAGACCCAGGGAAATGGTTACCAGTGCCAGGATGAGCAGAGTCAATACCGTGTTTCCAGCAGTGAAGGTGGCAGTACTAAGCATCTACCAGGAGCAAGTGTCTGCTGGCAGTGGTGCCAGGAGCACCTAAGGAGCCTGTTCCCAAATAGCTCCTATATTCATATAGTTTCTGGCTGCCTGAACATCTCCATGGTTTATAAATCTGGTTTTCCACATGTCCCATTGAGTCTGTTAACTACTCAAATCCTCCAACAAATCAATTTTCTGTTGTTTTAGCCAAAGCCCATGTGTTATTTGTAACCCAGAACACTGACTGATATAATACTTATTGTTACGTTATTTATAATAAAGAATAACTGCAAAAAAACCTAAAACTCTAAAGCTAGGGGGAAAGTAATATTATCCAATTCATCACAAATAAAAAACTCTGGTTAATTTCTCTTAAATAAAATTGACATAAATACTGTTATGCCCTAAATGAGAAATAACCAATGATACAAAAAAGTAAAATTATGAAATTGACAATTAATAAACTTTAAACTGCTATCTGAATAGAAGTATTTTTAAATGCTACTGAAAATAGTATTCAGATTAAATTCAACAGTTTAGTTCCTAAAACTGAAATTAGAGTTTAAAACATAAGTAGTAGTCAAAAATACATAAAAACCAATATTAATACTAATGCAAGACTGAAGCATTTCTGGCCTGTATAAGGAAGATTGATCGTGCCACGGCTGGACACCCAGGGACAGTGCACGGCAGCCTGCCCAACTTCACAAGTAATGACAAAACCAGGAAGGAAACCCAGGTCTCTTGATGCTAACTGTTGTCTAAACTTTTGTTAGTAGAATAAACAAATCACCATGAACAGCAAAGCTAAAGCGTCTCAAGACTACCCACCCCTTCCTCTATTCCTAGACCCTGTCCCTTCTGAGCCCTCCCCATGTCAAGGAGATTATTCAGAGGTTATAATGGGATCTTCTGTAGATTTGCTTCTGTTTTGGCTTGGAAGGGGACACATTCTGTTTGCCCAAATGGAACTTCTTTGATGTAATTAGTTGTTAGTTTTTCAAATGCCTTATGTTTCCCATTTTAAAAATATGAATTTCTATGTTTTCCCCCAACCCCCAAACTGGAGAGTCCAGCAGCTCTGGGGGAGGGCTTTCACATACTACCCACTTGCCAATGCAGAGTGTTCATTCCCACTGGCCTGGTTCCACCACCACCACCACTAGCCCCAGTTATATGTGCTGCCTTGTAAACTCTCAACCTCTGTACCTGCCTATACACAGAACCTGTGGTCGGGATTCTTACTCAAGCGATTTCTGGGAGGCTTGCCTTCGGGAGCAGGGGTGTGAGGCAAATAGGCTAGGTAAGGGTTGACACCAAAGCCAGGATATTGTCCAACCAACCCCACCTTGAGGCAAGGGACCTGGGGTGAGGAGAAATAGTGTGCTGGGCCACTTGCCTCCCATTTGGCTTAGAAAGGGGACAGCTGTGCACTGTTTGCACAGTGCAGAGAGCCAGACGCACAGGGAGGTGCTAGGTGAAGGATCTAGGCAGGGATCCAGCAGCTCATTCCATCACCTCCAATGAGCACAGGGGAGTAAGAGCTGGATGACAGGGCTAAGTACATTCCTTTGTAGAAGTAAAGAACATCCCTATAAGATTAATTTGCAAATGTGTACAAACGCTGGCTGCTCCACTCCTATGGCCCTTTCCCAGGCCCTACAAACACATAACTGCATCTGACTCTTACATCACCTGCCACTCCCCCATCAGCCCAGGCTAGGCTCCCCCCAGGCTTTTCAGGAACCAGATGGTCAAGATGAACTGGGCAGCAGTAAGTCAGTGATCTTTAGGATCACTAAGGACTACACTAAAATACTATGGGGCCAGTACAGGGACATTAAGAAAAGAGCTCAGAGAAACACAGTGATTGTGATAACCAGTGTGTAGTCACTCTTACAAGAATTAATTCTTGACAGTTGTCTTAGTTACTTTTCTGATTACTGAGACAAAATATCCAACATCCAAAGTTAAGGGAGACAAAGTTTATTTAGCTCACAGTCTGTAGAGATTTCAGTCCACAATCAGCTAGCTCCAGCAGGGTGGCATGGAAGACAGATATCACAGAGGAGAAACAGTTCATGGCAGGCAGAAGATAGCAAAGCGAGCAAGGAAAGGGGGAGACAAGCCTCTTTCCATCCCAGTCTACTGGGATTAGGATGGTACCATTCAAATTGGTGGACTGATCCAGTAATCACACAACCTTAATCCCAGAATTACACTACAAATCAATCACGTACTTTAGATTCAGCCACCTCCCGCCCCCCCAAAAAAACCCTATGACCACACATGGCTTTGAGGGGGACAGCTAGACACAAACCATAACAATAGTCAATAATGAGTTAACCAACAATACCTTTAAGAGCATCGATAAAAACAAACATATAAAATAGGATTTTTTTAAAAATCACAGAATATTACCTTTTAAAGTGACAAATTATAAATCTGTGCTAAGGAGTTGACAAAATTATAAGAAATCAAACTTAAGAAGCATAAAAGTCATTGACTATCAGAGTTTGCCTACCTCAGAACTGGAAAGCCCCAAATCTCTATCATCTATGTCCTTCAAAAGTTCATCCAGCCTCTTCTTTTCTGTGTCACTCATAGGCACTGGGCTTCCGGATTTCTTGGCTAACTATAGAATTTACAAATGCAAAATATGAAGTATTCAATGTAATTTGTGGTTCAAAAACATTAAAATGGGGTCTGAGGTTTCTCCAATATACACACAATGGTAAGATATATCAGATTAGGCAATTTATATTTGCTAATTTTACTTTACGCAAATTTATTACTATATGTTCATAATACATAATAATTACAGTAGATTTCAGGAACTAATTTTTTTATTTTTCTCCCCCTACCCCTTTCATCTCTAAAAAATCTACCTCTTTGTTTTCTAACACCTTTCTTTTTTAAATCACTTGTATTTGGGATTGTTATATAACAGAAACTATGCAATATTTAATCTGTGATTTATTTCACATAACATTATAGTCTCAAGATGTATCCATTTTCCTATGAAAGACTTATTTCTGGTTGAGTAGTACTGCATTGTGTACACCTACCACACGTTCTTTATCTACTCATTTGCCAATGGGCATGTAAGCTATTGCCATAATTTAGTTACTATAAATTCCACATTACCTGCCACTCCCCAGTCTAGCCCAGTCTAGGCACAGGAGAGGAATAGCCAGGTCAAATGAATTTTTACTTTTAATATTTTTAGAAATCTCTACTGATTTTCATCCTGTTGTGCTAATTTATATGCCCATCAACGATGTAGAAAGTTCCTTTTTCCCCACATCCTTGCAAACACTGTTGTTTTCATAGTCCTTGAAAATCGCCATTCTTACCAAAGAAAGATGGAATCTCATCTTTGATTTGCATTTCCCTGATACCAGTGTGCTTTGCATCAGTGTAGCACCGGCCTTCAACACAGAGGACTTATTCCCCACTCTTTGTTCTGTTCCCCCATAAAGGTAAGGTGTGGTCTTTTCCACTCTCTGGACTCCACTTCGCCAGTCTCCTCCCTCAGATCCCACTCTAATCAATTCAGTTAACAAGAGTGAAACCATCTCTTTCCTGTCACATGGTGGCATCTGAGCCACAGGTGTGGAGGATTTTTGTGCCTAAGCAAAGGCAGGTACTCATGATGGTTTCCAACCCAGACACTGCTCCAGGCTATGTTAACCAGGCAGAGGAAAGCAAGGGAACTCAGATGGCTCCCAATCTGGTCCTACCCGAATCCTGGGCTAGAGAACGGGAATTATCTCTGCTCTCTGACCACCTGGCTAGGGTCAGAACTCCCACCTTGCACTGGTGTTTCTCTGTCCTGAGCTGTACGCACTTGTGCAGAGTCCTGTCTTTCTTTTGATAGCTGCATGGAAGAAAATTCCTCTATACCCGGGAGACTGGGTATGATGTTTCAGTAGATTCCTTTTTCTTTCTAACCACCTTTCTAGATGTCATCTGATTATTTTTGCTTTCAGAGCTTCACACCTACTGGCTTTTGAAGATTATGCCAGAACCATCTGTAAGCTAAAGTGCCCTCTAGGCAGCCATCTCCCTGGGTACTTATGCCAAATTTTTTCTTTTTTTTTTTTAATTTTATTTTAAAAGGGAGTAAAGTGAAACACAACAAAATAGAACAGAACGGAACATAAGAAAGCATAAATTTCAAAGCTAGACAACCAGAGATCTTCACTATCTGTCATATTGTCTCTTGTTTTCTTCCAAATGGTTGTCCTTATCCTTGCATATGGAGAGCTCATACTAAATAACATAGCCAATTTTTTCACAAGATGTGTAGTTCACTGGTTCCCACTTGCTAGGCAGGGGGGAGGGGGAGGGGGGACACGAGATGGGGGACAGGACGACATGAGATGTCTGATTCTCAGCCCACATGCAGGCAGGATCACAGTCGCCCCCCCAGAGACGGGAAGAGTTCCTTGTTCTCCCGGCACCCCAAGTCAACTGCATGGTGCAGGTCCCGATGTGCCAAGGTCTCTCTACTTTGGGCTGCTGAAAGTCTCAGCCGCCCCCAGAGACGGGGGGAGTTCCTTGTTCTCCCAGCACCCCAAGTCAACTGCACTGTGCAGGTCCCAATGCGCCAGGGTCTCTCTCCTTCGGGCTGCCAAAAGTCTGCCACATTCTCAGCTGCTCCCAGAGACGGGGGGAGTTCCTTGTTCTCCTGGCACCCCAAGTCAATTGCACAGTGCAGGTCCCGACGTGCCAGGGTCTCTCTCCTTTGGGCTGCCAAAAGTCTGCCACATTCTCAGCCGCTCCCAGAGACAGGGGGAGTTCCTTGTTCTCCCGGCACCCCAAGTCAACCACATGGTGCAGGTCCTGAGGCACCAGGGTCTCTCCCCTGCAGGCCCCCTAAAGTCTGCCATACTCACCTGCTATTTCTTTCTGATGAATTGACCATTCCATTTCCAAAGTTCTGAAATGGCCAACAGACCACAGAAAGAACTCTCTTTAGGCTCCTGTTTGAAACCAGCAGCTACAGTGATCTGCTGGCCTTGCTTCAGGGCCACATGCCAAATTTTTTCAGTGGGCCATTCCCCAAGCAAAGGTATTTCTACCTTAAGGAAGCCACAGGCCATTGTAACCATTTTAACAAAACACTTTACAAGAAGAATGATAATCCCAGCACTAGAGGAGACTGAGGCAGGAGGATTGTAAACTCAAGCCCAGTCTGGACAATTTAGTGAGTCCTTTCTCTCTCATAATAAAAAAGAAAAAGAAAGAAAAAAAGCAAGCAAGCAAGAAGGGCTGAGGATATAGCTCATTGCAAAGGCCCTAGGTTCAATCCCCAGTACTGCAAAAATAACAATAATAATAAAGCATGAGCAGTTTTCA